>JACXGI010015782.1:0-16627 GCA_016801175.1 Esox masquinongy | reverse complement strand
TGTCTCTCCCCCTGCGTGTCTTCTCGGTGGTGTGTGTTCACGTTAGCGTATACCTGCTTGTGTGTGTAGTGGTGCACCTGTCAGAGTGTGTCTGCGTCTGAGTGTGACCCTGTGTGTATTTGTCCCAGCGCAACGTGTCACAGTGTGTTGGTCTCTTGAGTTTCCATCCCTGCGTGCATGCGCGTGCGTGCGTGGGAGGGCTGTCAGATCGAGGGGTCAGCACATCATATGGTCAGCTGCATGGCAGCGGGTTGCTATGAGGGGAGGGGAGTGAAGCGAGGTCGCTGTACGGGAGAGAGGCGGCTTAGTAGCAGGGGAATTTCGCATGCATCACTTGTTTCCGTCCCATTCAAAAATGTCTGAATTAAGTTAGCAGAGCCACATTCCGTTACAGAGATCATCTCTAGTTGGGAGTTCTTCTACGCTCACAAGTAGAAGTAGGGTCTGACAATATCAGGGGTGTCAAAGATGAGGCCGAATCTGTTAAAAGAACAGGTCACTATATGACTAAAACCAAATGGAGTTTGTGGAAAAAATTGTAGACCTAGCCTATGTTTATTCATAGTTTCTTTGTGTCGACTTTGCTAATGTAAAGCAAGACAGTCAGGGAGCATAATCCCCAAAACGATGGATAAAGAAATATTTTCCAAGCCCTCTGGACCTTGTTGAAGACTGAATGTAAAAAATATTTTGACAACCGTATTTTGAATTTATAATTTTAGAAGGAGTCAGACCACGCTCAACAACAGTGGTTTAATGGGTGCACTTTTTTCTCTCGAGTATAGATAATTGACCATTCAAAAAGAACGCAACGTGAAATCGTTGTCAAATTACTCATGTCTTCAAATGGGATAAAGATAAAATATCTCTTCCCGTCAATTAATTATTTACCATTGGCTATAATACAGATGTTTTAAAACTCCACGTAAAGATAATTTCATGTGATTCAGGCAGAAGGGTGTAATCTCCTTTGTGAGACAGGATTAAATGGGCAATAGGCAAGAAGAGGCCTGGATACTATGAGATAAATGGATGACTTCACCACCTGCCCATCAATCAGTCCTCTATTAGAGATACAGTGAAAAGGGAGTTCCAACGTACCAACGCTAAGTGCCGTGGGCTATTGGCGATTAAGTCTGAAAACGGGGGGGGACGGGACGATGACAGGTAAATAGTCTCTAAATAGTTTTCCGTTCATGAGTTTAGAATTCTGACAATGGAACAATGTAATATACGCCTATTTAAGAAAAGTCATGGAAGGAGGAGGGTGTAGCTTTCAAAATGGCAGTTTTATTATAATTACAAATTCAAACACCAATTCCCGTAGGCATTTGGCAGTCCTAATGTTAAGTTGTTTGCTGCCCTGGGTTTTAGCGATCTCTGCTAAACTACAATAGTTGCTGGCCATGTAACAGCTGTAACAGGGACAGTGAAAACACATTGGTGCATTGTTCACCATTAAGAACCAACTTGTTGGAATCACCTGCTATCCATCCATCCAAGGTTTGACAGCAATCCATGCTTAGGTGGGGTTTCCCTACAACTGTTTCCATTAAAAAAAAAAATATGCGCACGTAATCTACTGTTTTTACTTTGTAGCCTTTGTGACATAAATCCCTTCCAAGTTCTGTTAGGGATTTTTCCACGCATCATGTCCAACTTAACTAAAAGTATCTTGAAAAACAAATCATAGTGAAGTTCAACAAAGTTACTTACAGATGATTTGAATCTTGAATAAGGCTTATATTGGTACCATTGACTTGATTTGGATTTGTTCTACAAATACCACAAAATTATGGCACAAACAAATGTTTATGCATCATTTCCTAATTATCTATATGTGGCTAGCTTGACATTCACAATATATTTTTGGACATCGAATAATAATATTAGTGGTAAAATTTAGATAGGATGTTTACCACATATGCTAAAACATAAGCATTTGGAAACTGTGCCAGATACATGGCTTTAATTTACAGGGCAAAGACACCCTTGTGTCACTTTGTAATTTGGGTGAACTATGCCTTTAAAGAAGTGGGGACTTGTCAGTATCTCACTGCAGCCTTTAAATGAAATGTCTTTTCACAAGGAATCAATTAAAAAGAGAGAGGGGAAATGAGAAAGAGCAGAAAAGAGGTAAAAAGATAGTAAGAGAAAAAGTAAGAATAAGAGCAAGAGAGAGGAAGACAGCAAACTTCACAGGCTACCAACTTTCTGTACTGCTGTGTACATTTTGATAAGCTACAGTAGGCAGCTACAAGCTAGCTAATGCTACCTAGCATTAGTGGCCTAACGTTAGCAAGGTAATTAGCTTATTTGATACTAATTGCAATGATATGTTGCTATAAAACCTATGTTGCTGTTAACATTACATAGGCCTAGGTTTTCCTTAACATGTAGCTAATGTGAAAGAAAAATTTGGCAGTTAGTGTTATATTCATAATAATATTAATAACAATAAACTAGATTTGTCCAGCTAATAAGTGATTTCTTTTTTACTTTTTTTAACAATTTAGATTTTGACTTTTGACAAGGATGGCCAGTTGCAAAATGTTGCATTGCAGGAAATTCATTTTATTAAGAGGGACACATTGAACATGCAGATAGGTAAGCATCATTCAAAGACATTATGGAAATGCCTCGGTTTGTGAAACAATTTTTTTATACTGAAATGTTAACGTTTGGTTGATCACTATTTTTAATGCTATGAAACAATCCGCGACTAGCCATCAGTTTAAAAAAATATTAATATAAATGGTTAAATAAATAAAGTTGTGGGACAAAAAAACATTACATGGTTTAACTTGTAAACTAAATTATAAGAAGCTCCTCTTCAGACACATTCAAACATAACCTTGGCATATCTGCTTTATGCTACATATGTTATCTAGCTAGATAAGCTAGCCAACTCCACAGCTAATACAAGCTACTGTATGCTAACTAGAAGCTTTTGTCAGTTTGGCTAAACAGCACAGGCTTCAATTGGCCTAGAAATAACAGATTTAGAGGTGACTCAATAGCTAATCAGTCATGAGAGAGAAGTCAAAATTTACACTACCAAATTAGCTTAGCTACTTCACTGTTACAACTGCCATGTTTATTTTTACTTAATGGTAAATACACACCTAAAAACATACACATGAAACACACCAAAACCAACTATTGTTTGAATTTAGTTGTAAAACTGCATTTCTAAATTAGCAAGATTGAAACCGGGGTGAAATCAGCACATTTAGTAGCCCTTTAAAAAATAACCTTTTAAAAAAACGTGAAAATCGTCTCCTCAAAAGCTGACTTCAAAAGTGTCTGACATGAGAAATAAGGCTGTAAGTAAAGACCTAGCTATAACTTTTTGGCGAAGTCCACATTTATTCATAACAATAAGCCTTTTAAGAAAGTGCTCTCTGGGCAGCAGTGGCCGCTTTTTGTTGTGGTGCATTCGATTGTCAATGTGCCTACCTCAGGTGGCCCACGGCTTTGGTGCGGACCAGTGACAGGATGATGTAGTCATTTTGCTGACCCTGGAACCTGTCCACCGTTGTCACCTGGAGAGGAACACAAAGTGATAATTAAACATATGCAAGCAATTATGGACGTACATATTTCTTCCACCTCTTAACTACCCCCCCCCCCAAGCCTGCTTAAGTACAGCTGCTGAAGTAGGTGGTGCGTTTTAACAGTGGATGAGAGTGCTGAAAGGCAGGTGAGCGTTAAGGGTGGCCGATTTAGTTCAAATGGTTACAAGTGAGTGTGTGAGCTAAGCTCCTTTCCCAAAAATTCAGAGAGCAGCGGTTTGTTTTAGTAATACGGCTTAGAGGGGTAGAGCCCAGGGTATTTAACCTACAAAACCCAGGCTGCTTACCTTACAGACTCAGGGCCAGGCGCACGCGCACGCGCACGCGCACGCACACGCACGCTATTTTAGAGAGATGGAGGGCAATGGATTGGGCTTTCTGAAGCTGAGAAAGCGTGTGTCAGGCAATATGTTTATTCAACAGTAATCCGGTTCTCATAAGAAGGATATTTCAGATAGACTTCCATTTCCTTGGAGCGGTGAAGGGAGCTGATTATGGGAGGACTCACTGTCAACATTATGCAAAAGTGTTGGATTCCGTATGCCAAAGGTTGAGCTGTAAACTAAAATTACTAATGACAACTGTAGTTGAGCTAGGTAGACCTAATCATTTATTTTTTTTACCTTAATTTACACAGAGAATTCAAGCTGAAACCTAGGTCTCTGACAGTTGAGCCCTATATTACTGGAGTGATAAATAAACAAATACATAGCTTTGAAATACGAACACAAAGAAAAGCAATCACACATTTAAATGGCCTTTTTGACACCAGAGCATATAGTTTAAGGTAAGTCTGCAAAGATGTTTCATGAGTGGGGGGCATAGTAATCAAAAGCATTTAACTAACGCTGAATAATTACACGCTACCTCTAGGACTAGCCACTCTGGAGAACACATTTGATAGCTGCGGGTTTTCCAGGTAAGATAAATATTTTTGAGTCAAGATAATGCAGACGTTTCTGCAGTGCAGCCTATATACAAACATTAACCAATGTGTGGTCCTTTTGAAAGTTAGAATGTCCCAGTCAACTGAAGTGTATAAAAGACAATGTGTGCAAAAGTTTAGCATCTAGAGATTTCAATACTGACACAGTTGTACGCGTACATAGCACATCACCATAATCAACCACTGATATAAGTGGCTTTTACAATTATTTTACTATGCTGAGATGACAGACAAGATGTTTCGATAATTAAAAAAAATATTTTGATTAGCTTCTTCACCAATTAAGTAATTTGTGTAAAAAAAATAATCTACCCAAATCCTGAGGTATGTGTAGGTAGGAAAACATTCCATAACAGAACCATCAGGGGGAGTATCCAAAATCGTCCAATTATAGAGTTTTGGGAACTAGAGAATACCACTTAGCTTTACTTGCATTTAGCACCAACCATAGAATCCTAAGTGAATTTTGTAGTTGTTGGAAATCAGAGTGCAGGTGAGCAAAAAGCTCAAGAGAAGGAGCAGCAGCATATATTACTGTCACCAGCATGAAAATGACAGTTTATCACAGTTACAGATATAATGTATATACAGTGTGAACAATAAAGGACCCAAAATATAACACTGTGGAATTCTTTGTGAACTGCAAGAAATTTCAATCCTATCTGTAATAATGGCCTGTGATCTATCGCTGCGATTATTCTGAAACCATAAGCTTGGCAAAACCCAGTGAGGTCAGTTTTTCCCAGCAAACTGGAATGGGCAACTGCATTGAAAGCCTTTGACATGTCAATAAATAGAACACCACAGTCTGATTTCTCATCTAAGGCTTCGGCAAAATCATGTTAACTGTAGTGGCCCGCAACAGTATGGTGCCCAGGTTTAAAATCAGACTGATTTTTGTTCAATATGCTGTAATTGGACAAAAAAAAGAATGCAACTGTATATTTATGAAATAACATTTACCATGTTGATAAATATCAAAGTCACTAGCATGCCCACCTTATGTAGTGGAAAGACATGGGCAGTTTTTCAGACTTGAGGTATGACTCCAGAAATGTAGGCTACATAAAAGAATAAGTCTAAGAGTACCGGAAACAAAGAGCACAGCCTCAACCAGTACACCTGGGTCAAGTTTGTCAGCCCCTGTAGCTTTTCCAGTATTGACTGGTAGTAAAGAATCAAGTACTTCTCTGTGAACAAACAAGAAAAAACCTTCATCAGAGCATTCCTGCATTATTTACTTGATCATTTTTTTCTTACATTTGGAGAGGTCATTTGAAGGCCTCAAAGACATAGCCTGCTGCAATGAAGCCCCGATTAAAGGTATAAGCCCCTAGTCCAGACTAGGACAAGTCACCCCATGCTTGCCGCACTGCAGACAGTTCAGGACTTCACCAGTGAAACGTACAAACACGGTACCCATTCATGGGTGCTGACTAGAAGGATCAATTGTAGGAGATTGAGCATGCCAAATGTGTATCCCAAATGTGTATCCCAACTGCAAGAGACAGGACTCTTCCATTCTCCTGAGAGGATCAATTATACAGAGTGATGAGACAACTCCATGACAGCAACATACACAGCTTTTAAATCATATACCATTCACTCATTCTAGCCCATTATTATCATACTCTTAACTCCTCATTCTCAAATTCTCACTATTTTCAGTCTAACTGCGTTCTCACATTCTAACTTCAAGTAACTCGCAGTTCTCACATTCTAACTCGGCGTTCTCACATTCTAACTCGGCGTTCTCACATTCTAACTCGGCGTTCTCACATTCTAACCCGCCAGTCACAAATTCTAACCCGCCAGTCACAAATTCTAACCCGCCAGTCACAAATTCTAACCCGCCAGTCACAAATTCTAACCCGCCAGTCACAAATTCTAACCCGCCAGTGACAAATTCTAACCCGCCAGTGACAAATTCTAACCCGCCAGTCACAAATTCTAACCCACTATTTTCAAGTGTAAACCACTATTGAGTCCCTCTAGCCAAACCCTACTCCAATTCCCGCTATAAGCGAGGGGATTGAAAAACAATCGGACCAAAACATATTTAGTTCTCCCTGTTGCTATATAGAACAGGTGCAGCCCCAATGTGTCTTGCTTTCTAAGAGAGTGAGACATCCAAATCTGTCTGTACAAATACTATGTTCGCTCACTCTCAGGATGTCCACCTAGAGTGGTAAACAACCAGTACCACCGCAACAGCACCCAACACCCATCCCTGACACACACAGACCTCAAATATACCCACCCATTGGCATAGCCCAGTGGAAACTTGACAGGAAAATATGCCACGCAAATTTGGCCAGAATGCTTTACCTTTTTTTTCCAGAGCAGCACAGAAGAAGACTTTTATTTTAAGCTCTCGGAGGGAGAGGAGGGGACGAGAGAGAAATGTATGGGTGTTCCCTGGGGCTTAACATTTTGCATTGTGTTAAGTTATTTATGTGAACTCCGTAGAGGGAACTGTCAGGTCATGATTTCTCGGCAGGCACACATCCACAGTGTCACACTGCGTCTCTGCAGATGGTCACCTAATTCTAATCTGCCTGCTATTATTTTCTTTTTCACCCCCACTTATTCACAGGCCAGTCAGAAGCTACACAAGACAGCATGCCTGACTATCCCAGTATTCTCGGAGTTGACTGGGTCCCCCAGGGTTATGAGGGCCCACAGGAGCGAGGGAGAGGCGGGGAACCACACCATTTTCAAACTCCGGTCCCTCTCTTGGAGTGTCTGTGTTGCACTGCGCTCAGGAAATCACCCAACTCCTTTGGGAGTGACAAAGTAATTCATTTCAGCGTCGGCTGGTGACATCCATCCCAGTACCCCAATCACTACATCTTTCTCTCTCCATTCACCCCTGAATCAGTAAAGACTGATTAACCTTCTCACTTCGGCTATGGATTCAATCAATGTCAATCTGATACAAATGACCTGGCTTAATACTTGGCTCAGTTTTCCAAAGATGAAGGCATTGTTTTCCTTTCTCCCTTTCTTTCTAGCCCAGCACAATCTAGCCGGTTGTCAGCCTAGACCGAGACAGAGATCGAAACCGAGAGAGTTTTTAAAACACATTTACTGGTTCCATGAACCCAAAATAAAACAGACACTCAAATTAAAAACAAAACCTTAAAAATGTAACACCAATTCACCCTCCACAATAACAGAGCACAACAAACCGAATGCCCCATACACTTATGAACTGCCTAACAAACAATTCAGCAAGACCACCACACCCCGTTTACGAAAACTCTACTTTGGTCCAAATATAAACATTAGAGAACAGAAGAATTCACCCAAAACAGTAAACCACCTAGTAAGCAGGTCAAAAATAAAAACCAAACTCGAACAATGTTAAAACAAGTGTGCCAGAGATTCAGGTTCAGAACAAAAAGGACACCCCTCCCTAACACTTGGATCCAGGTGAACCAGCCTATTGGTGGCTACAGTCCCATGTATAATCGTCAAGAGACAGAGAGACAGAGAGAGAGACAGAGAGACAGAGAGACAGAGAGACAGAGAGAGAGAATGTAGCGCTAATTATTGAGCTACTGTTTGCCAGCAATGCAGAGAGGAGTGAATTCTCTGTGGGCCAGACTAACTCATGACCCTCAGCCCCTCTGCTACAACACCGCAGCCTCATGCTACACATCTAGGAATCTAGGAGCGTAACCTCGTTACAGCAGGAATGACAGCAGGAACGCTGCTTAAACCCTTACCCTAACACAGGACACTGTTCATTTTCACCAGACTCAAGGCTCCCAGCAGTCCGATGGGCGCCGTAACCAGGTCGCTTTGCGTCAAAGGAGAAGGCCCCGTGCGAAAGAGTGTCAAGCGCACATTGGGGGTGTTGAGGTAAAAGTACAGTGGAAGAGTCAACACCACGGTCGCTAGGTGTCTTGTTGCCGGCGCCTGACACAGACAGGTCAACGAGCGGCCAAATAACAGGAGGCGCGACCACGTTGCCGGTCCGGCCGGCTGAAGGGGGTGATGACGCGAGGGGTTGTTATTATTTTTTTGGGGCGCGCGCGGTCGATCAGGCGATAATTCCTTACCTTGTTGGGCTGTCCGAAGAAGGGATTGGCAGCACACCGCTGGTTGATGACGTCTCTGATGAGGTGCTTCTGTCCGTTGTATGTCGTGAGGATGCTGATCCGGTCGGCCGGGTAACCCAGCAGACGCATGTACATGTACAGCGCCACGCAGTACTCGGCCTCGCCCAGGTTCTACAGGAAAACGGGGGAAAAAAGTCAGAACGGAAATATGAGCACTGAGGAAACGCGTGAACACAGGCAAACGGACCGAAGACACGCGGGATGGGAAAACGGATGCCGTTTTTCTTTTAACGTGAAACGGCCACGAAACCAGAGACACGTTAACAGGTGTGCACCGACCGACAGAGCCCCATGCCCCCCGACGTGCCGTCAGCGGGCCCCTTGGAGCCTTGGCTCTGTCTGCGGTGCACCAAACAAAGAGGATCTGGAGGATCAAAGTGGCGCGTCCCCCTTCTTCTCCCGGATACAGGTCACGGATGTTCCACAGCAGATGGCCTCCCCTCCCCCTCCCCGTGTCGTTTCTCGTCCCTCTTCCTTTGTCGTCCCTACCTCGGTGCTTTTTACTTCCCCGGCCCACTCATTTCTGGGAGTAGTTATATGATTCGGGTCACACTAGAGGGACAACAAAACCAAAAGTAGCTATAAAAGTCAGATGTTAGGCATTGGTTAGGTCTGCTTTTCAAACCGAACAGTGAGGTAAGTTTTTTAGGTGTGTGGAAATATTAAGTGTCCATAGGAAGGTTTACTAACTTGAGTGGTAATACTTCTCCAGCCCCAGCATCTGACTAAAACAGAGGGTAGACAGTCATTAACAATGTTGATTGGCCCTTTGAATACTCTTCCGCTATTAGATGATCAAATCTAGAAAGGCTATTAAAGAGGCATGTTTCTCAGCACACGCACCAAACTCTCCTTCACATGAACACACACCGCTCTTTAAACAACACTGGCCCCTGGAGATGATACTTCCACCAGGGAAGGCTCTGTTCCGCAAATGTCTACAAAATGAAATAAAAAAAAAAACACTATTATTCAACCAGTTTCAATTATGGCTGGTTAAAGCAAGCCTCCCATGGGACAACCAGCCTTGCAGTCCCATCAAAACCCTGCACCTACACTGTTTTAGGCACACCCTACCTCCATTTACCTGGCTCAAATCAAACAGAGCCCACTCATGTCACATGACTACATATAACAGCCTCGGAAAGACTCCATAGTAGCATAGTGATGTCAAAACTGATTTTGGTCCCTTAAAAAACATTTACAAAAACAGAAGTCAGCAATTGGCTCAAAACCAATGACATCAAAACTACAAAAAAAACTCAAAAACATCAAATGTGTTATAATACAACCCCACCCATTAGTTGTGTGGACCAATCGGAATAGAAAGGATGTACACTCAAGTCTTGACTGTGTTGCTAGCTGATGAGTGGCTGGAAAGCCTCATGGAGCAATGCAAATTGGCCAGAATCACCCTGGGGGGGAATCACATAACCAAACTAAAGGTATTACAAGGGGGAGATCCCATTACATACTTATAATTTATTTGGATTAATGAATTGTGTATATTCCTTACAAGGTGGGTGTTTTGAAATGACCCACATTGTTACTATGGGGCAGCCCAACTCTCCCAGGTCATGCAATGGTTTTATTCCTCATTAGGTAGTTGGGCAAGATTACAATCCTTTCATATCACTTTGATATAAACAGTAAATAAGTACCTAACGCTCCTCACCCTGTGGGCCCTAAGGGATCTGTCCTCCCTTAGCCTCCCATGGAGGGTTAGGAGAAACTCCTGCAGTTTAACTCATTTTATAAGATGTATTTACATCCTGGTATGTTTAGGGCAAAATAGACATCTACCAGCTCTTTCAAGAAGGTCCTTTCAGTTAGATTCAAGATCAACTCCATATTCTGTACGACCATTTAGTCAGATGTTTTTGTGTGCTTTGTTTCTGTCCAACTGTCATATGGTATATATTGCTGTCCCTGGAGTGATATTTTGGGAGAGTTTGGCCAATGCGGTTTCCGCATTGCGGGGCATCGTTGGACATTCCTTGGCAGGCACGTTTGTGCCCCATTGATATTGAATGAGTAATGCAAAAAAAGGGTACCAGAAGGAATGTTTGAATGAGTGAGCATTACAATGCATTTCCATAGCACTACGACATTCTACGTCAGACTGGCTAACTGGCCTATTAGAATTGCACGATTGCAAGTGTGTGTGTGTGTGTGTGTGTGTGTGTGTGTGTGTGTGTGTGTGTGAAGCACATGCAAAAAATAAAGTGTGTATCTATTTAATTGTATTGTGTGTTGAGATGAGGTAAACATAAGGGCTATGGGTGAGTCCCTGGACACTCAGACGCAGAAAAAGCAGTGTGGGAAGAACCAGAATGGCTTGGCATGGACACATGAGTGAAGCTTGCCGCAACCATCTACTACCCTGAATCCATTGGGGGTAGGTGGAGGAGGGCGTTCACATTCGATATATAATTGGAGAAGGACTGCATAAAAGACTCACTGCAGAGAAGAAACATTTGTGGGTGTGGCGTTTGGCCAGAACAACCAGGTAACATATGACCAGGGTCAGAAGGTTTTCCAAGGAAACCTCTTCACCTCATGTTGCAGCGCGCGCACACGCACACGCACACACACGAGAAATAAGACACACATGAACCCACGCACACACGCATCCACCCACCAGAGCAGACATCTGTGTGCGTGTGCATGCATGTATGTGTCATCTCCAGTATGCCTTGCCTGTCTCGTGTCTCTGCTTAACACAAATGTGATCTAATGTGCCCGAACTCCAGAGATCTCCGTAACCATGGCAACAGCTGCCGCAGCCCATTGCTTCAGTTTGAGTTAAACAGACCGGGACTGGCATGTGGCTGAGAGCCAGGGAGATGGTGAAGGAGAGGATGGGGGGTGGGGTCGTGGCACACTTCTCTAGCCCTTAAGGAACAAGAATCAGAAGAACTCAGTTGAATTACAGTAGAATTATGGCTGAGCAAAACATAGGGAGAATGCAATGTACAGCCAGACACACACGCACATGCGCGCGCACGCAAACAGAGGTTGAATGGTTTTCCATGAATCAACTAATTGACAATAAATGACCAGGCTTCCCATTGAAACCGGATGTGCGACAAATATATTTCATCGCAGCAAAAAAAATATCTTGACATGATTACAACCTACCACAGCGAGTTGAGAGATACAGTCATATGAAACAGTGCACCCACTGGGAAGTGTTTAGTACGTTTGGACATTTGGATCAGGGCTTCAGTAAGGAAAATTTTTGCTGGACAAAGGTGAGCGGCAACATATTATTTTCCTGGACATGCTATTACATGTAATTGTTTTCAGATACTAGCCAAGACGATCATAAGAAAAAATAACCTAACAGGTTTTATTTGAGAGCAAAACATTTCTCATGGCCTCTTTACTGCTAAACAATGATAGAACAGAGAAATACATTTATAGCTAACAAACCATTAAATACAGGCTGTTTGAACATTTTAAATCAGCCTAATAAATAATATCATCAAAAAACACAGCTATTTGTGTTGGCCAATGTAATTAATTTTTTGTAGAGGAGGCAGTCATTTTGCATCTGAAAATCAACCTGACTAACCAGGCGCTTTACCAGATCTGGGCTTCCGGGTATCTAGCCTTGGATGTTTTTGGTTAGACAACAATGTTTTGCGAGGGAAAATTTAACGCAGCTGATGTTATGGAACACGAGCCATAGGAGACGATTTCTTTGTTTTCACAGCATGCACCTTGCTCCAATTTTACAGGGTTGTTTAGCATTTCAACAGAGCATGAGAGTGCTTGTGGTGGATCTTTTCGTGCTCAAAGGTAGCTACTGCTGTTGGGAAATCGAAACAGCCCAGGTCATTTGAGCAGCTGGCGATGCCCATAACACGATCGTAAGGCCGTTTTTATTTGGTTCTGGAGAAAGAATCCCCTCTCTGTGGGCACCCTGATAAATTGGGATAAAGAAGGCAATCTTTGCCAGTTGTACCGAGTTAGGGTTCACTTCACTGAATTCCCTTATAAGGTCTTTGCGAGTAGTTTGGATGTGTTGGAAGCTTTCAAAATTTCAATTTCTTTCTTTTTTTTTTTTCTTCAAACAATTTGGCCAGCATTTTACCAGGTGTTCTTTTCTTTTTGGGCTAAAAGCCGGCTATATCCGGTTAACGGAAGCCCTTAAGTGGATGTGTTTTTTTATCCTCAACACCAACATAATTTAACAAATTAAATCAAATTATTAAACTTTGCAATAATTTATTAACTGCAATTTCATAGTGCAGAAAAAATAAGTATAGGACCAGCATCAACATGTGGTGTTGCTCCTTTTGCCTGAAATAACTTCATGTAGCAGTTTCTTGTATCAGTCTCTTACATGGGATTGGGAGGAATTTGTGCCCACTCTTTTTTACAGTACGGCTTCAACCGTGTCATGTTTGAGGGCTTTTTTGCATGCCTCCAACACATTTAGATGGGACATCTAAATCTAGCTTTTGTTGTGTGTTTTCAAACATTGCCTTTGCAACATTCCACTGCAAGATCCATGTTCGGTACAGCTTATTGGCAGAGGGCCTCACATCCTTTAAGAATTCATTAGTACAATATAGAATTCATGGTTCACTCAATGATGCCAAGTTGGCCAGTTCCTGACGGAGCAAAGCGGCCCCAAACCATAATGCCTCAGTCTCCATGGTTTTGGTTGGTATGAGGTTTTTCTATTTATAGGCACAGTTTCATTTGTACCAAACAACTTCAACTTTGACCAATCTTTCCAGAGCACATTGCTCCAGTAGTTTTGGTCTTTACTAGACAATCTGAAGTTGCTCTCTAATGATTATGTAATAATTTGTACCAGTTTGTGCCAGCATTGGCTTGTGATCTACTTTCAGAATGTATGGCTGCTGGATTCTTCAGAATTTGCATAATCATGTTGAGGTTGTAGAACTGAATGACAGATTGTTCTACTTTCCCTGCACACTGTATTTTTCGCATGTATACATTTTATTCAGCCTTTGTAGCAAAGATTAACAAGGGTTTTTAATCTTTGCCACAAAGATTGCATTTTGGGAATATATAAAAGCAGGTAAGTCTAAACACAGCCAATATTGTTTCAACGTAAACAAATGGGGCATGTTCAGTTTATGCTAACTTCCTGTAAGGCAGGCTAACAATACACACCTACAGAAACTCACCCATACACCTGGAGAACTGATTACTGACCATGCCGTTAGAAGAGAGAACATAGATTTTGACATGGAATACTGTAGTTTACCATTTCAGTGTCACTTATGAATGCTGTTCATAGACAATTATGTATTACAAGCACATGGTTTTCTAAATCCACTTTTTTAATGTTTTATTTTCTTATTGGCTGTTATTTGTTCAATAACTGCATCTAAACTGTGTACGCATATTGTTATTAAGTAGTCCAAGAGATCGACTACATATTCATCTGAACAAATAAATGTTTGAAATTAAAATAAACTACAATGTGGTGGATTTTGGCAATGACTGTTCTTATGTGTATGGATATTAATGAGAAAAATAAAGTAAAAATTAGAAGTGAATAATGAATCGCAACATGTGACATTATCGAACCGTAATATTATGGTATTGGGATAATATCGTATCCCAGGTCTAATGTAATTCTCACCCTAATATACAGTATACATCAGTGTTTCCCAATCCTGGTCCTCGGGACCCAAAGGGGTGCACGTTTTTGTTTTTGCCCTAGCACTCACACACCTGTTTCAAATGTTGCCCTACCACTTACACACTTGATTGACATAATCAACCTATCTTCAGGTCTTTAATTTGAATCAGGTGTGGGAGTGTTTGGGCAAAAACAAAAACAAGCACCCCTTTGGGTCCCGAGGACCAGGATTGGGAAACACTGGTATACATAAATGAGTATGCCCCTTCTGAACATAAATATATATTAACATTACTTAATGACCACCATTACAATCCATGGAAATATGATCAATGTTATTGAGGACAAATCTATGTTACGGTATGAATATTAAACAGATAACATAAGGTAACTTTGCTTAAATCAAGGGTAACAAAAATGAATACACCCACGATGAAATTCTACAAATACGTAAGTCTAATACTTAGTGAACCCTCCATTACTTTTTAGTACTGCACTGACCCTTCTTGGCATCAAGTGTACATGGTTCCAACATACTGTCACGTCTATTCTGTTCCACTCCAGGCCGATAGCCATCTCAAGTTCCTTGATATTTGATGGGCAGTGCTGCTTAACTTCTCTTCAAAGTTCCCCACAGATGCTCAACAGGGTTGAGGTCAGGTGACATACTGGGCCACTGCTGCACTTCAACCTTGTTCTTCCTTTAGAATGCAGCTGTGACCTTGGAAGAATGTTTAGGGTCATTGGCATGTTGAAAAAGTGCCCTAGGTCCCAGGGTGTTGAGAGGGGGCAGCATCTCTCTTTCATCTTTTGTAGTACATCTGCAAATTCATGATGCCATCGATGAAGTACAATTCCCCCACACCTTTAGCACTCATACATCCCCATATACGAACCTCACCACTTCAATACCTCACTGTGGGGACCATGCACTTCTCGCTGTACTCCTCCCCCTTGCGATGCCAGACATTTCGGAAGCCATCAGATCCAAACAGACTGACTTGGGTCTCGTCAGACCAGAGTATGGATCCCCAAAAGTCCTCACCTTTGTCAACATGGGCCTTGGCAAAGACTGAACGAGCCTTCATGTGCTTTGGCTTCAACAGTGGCTTCCTGCTTGGAAAACAACCACACAATCCACTTCTATGCAGGGTGCGTCTTACTGTGTGAGATGAAACGATCACTCCAGTTTGGCTTTCCACAGCTTTTGCCAGCTCCGAGGCACTTGGTTTGTGACTGTCCTGCACTTTTCTCAGCAAAAAACGTTCATGACGAGGGGAAAGCTTAGGGGGCCGGCCAGAACTTTTCAAAGGGCTTGTCACAGGTCCATCCTTTTTGAACTTCTGTACCACTTTTGCTACTGTGTTCCGACTAAATAACAGGGATTTGCTAATCCTCTTGTACCCTTGCCCTCTTTTGTGCAATGTAATGATTCTATTTCTCAGGTCTCCAGACATTTCCCTCCCATGTGGTGCCACTGTCAGCATCAAGTCTGAGAGTGATTCAATGGGTTAAGTACCACTCTTAATTGGCAACGAACTACACCCATCTGTGGCTGATGGTTCAACACGCTCATCTGCTGATGAACTGCCCTTAAATAACACCAGCATTTTTTTATTGACTTTTATTTTGTAACTTTCAGAAGGGTGTACTCATTTACAACAGCATTTTAAAATTGTGATGAGAAATTCAGATTTTCCTTTTTAGCATTGAAATGTTTCATTGATAACTGATAGACTAGATTTGAAGGACCAATTAATCATATAGGAAATGCAAATGTGTCTTATTTGCAAAGAGAGACAGCAGGTTTTGTTCTAGAAGGGGTCTACTCATTTATGCTGTATACTGTAAATTGGCAAGTCTTTCCAAAGCTTGCCAAAAGTTCTGTAGCATATTAAGAGCACACATCAAAACAATATTTTTCGCTACTTCGTTCAGTGTTCATTGCGATTATTCTAAACATGCAGTTTTCTGCCCAAAAACATATTCTATTACTACTAAGTTTAACACTTAAAATCAAGTTGATATGCACTTTTATTCTATCCACATGTTTTGTAAGTCCTATTTCACAGGACCCTAATACTGTTGTGACGGCAACTATAACACATGTGGAGAAATAAGAGTAATGTTTTCCTTTTAAGGCTCATTTCAGAACAGTGCCAGTGTGACTGAAAACCAGGGGCACTAACAACGAGCTTGAGGGGTTGGAGTATTAACCAAAATGTACTTTAGCAAATGAGCCGTGCTAAAGAGACAGGGGGATAGGCTGCTGTTGGCTAGGTCTCCTGTTGCTAGTGCCTAATGGAGTGACTTGGGCTGGAGTGTGAGGGTGGCGGGGGGGGGGGGGGGG
>JACXGI010015781.1:0-10269 GCA_016801175.1 Esox masquinongy | reverse complement strand
AGAGCCATGGTCGCAAGTCTGTTGTTCAAGTCTGTAATTACATTTTTCAAGGAAGTACATTTAGGTACAAGCATTCAAGTAATATTTGACCAGCTGGTACAATGATGTTTGAACACATTTTACAATGTTACAATTCTGTAATCAACCATTTGTACAAATTCAACTTAAATTGCAAGCATTAAATTCAGATTTACAATCAGAGCATTTAACGGCTGAAATGGATGCGCAGTTCTTTACAGAGATTTTACAGAGATACTGTAAAATCTCTGTAGAATTTACAGAGATACATTTTACAGAGATACAGTATCTCTGTAGAATTTACAGAGATACTATTTAGATGACACTGAAGTGATAAACATCTACATATGTTTTATGATTCCATAATGCATTTTTTATGATTGGCCAAACTGTGACCATTGGGGTGTGAAGTTGACTGTTTATCTGAACATAACTCGAAATCTAAGGACGTGTTAGCCTGCTCTGTTATTTGTGTTTTATTCATGTTTTTAATTGCTTCAAAACATTGTTGAAAAATAAGTGGTAATTTCTCGAAAAGGGTATTGACATTATTGTATAAAAAAATCAAAAAGTTGCAGAAACCCCAGGCACGCGAATGTTCGCAATCGTGAACACACCCATACAAATGAATTTTACCCGCGCAAAAATAACCTGCGATTAATAGGGCCACCAGCAATGATTTTTCAAAACGCAAATCATAGAAATAAACTGTGATTATACACCTGCACAAGTCAATGTCGTCAACAGCCAATGATAACCAATGAACGCTAATTTTCTGAGATGCAAAGCCAGCCGAATCAAATGGCCTACCTGTCTGGAAGGAGTTGAGGTGGCTGCGTCAAATGCAAATCATCATGCTTTGGCAGAGTGCTTTCCGACACTCCATTTTTCCTCAAATATCGTGATTAATTCCATATAATGTTTCATCTTGAAGGCAGCGCCATGTTACAGCTATCTAACAAACAGTTGTTTGTTAACCTTCTAAAGAATTCCTGTCTGAAACATATATAACACCAGGTAGGCCTATCGCCTATCATTGTTCTGAGAAAGATGCGTCGATAGTAGATAACTAAATCACATTTCATATGGGTCGGCTAATATTAGCGTAGATATACTCTGTTTTTCCCAGCCATCCAACCAACCAAAACCGGAGAAAATAAAACTAGCGCTTCATCGGTCACTAATCTGGTTATACGCGCCCACCTTTGTGCGCATGATGATCACACTCACACATTATTTTACATTATTCACAATTATTTTGTGGTTCAAATAACAATGTTTCTTTTTTTTAATTAACAAAAAAATCTAACATGCAACGTGTGATTATAGTAAGTAGCTGAAACAACTACGGCATAATCACATAATGTAGAACATTATCTAGAAAATTTGTGATAGCAAAGCTAAAAGAGAAATGCATTTGCCTATCTTTTTCCTGGTTGGCTCTGTGAACAAATGAATAACTTTTGAAAGTTTAAATGCCGGGCCAGAGGTTTCATTTGTTGATTGAGTCATATCTCATTCATTTTTACCAGGCCATGGCACAGACATTTACACAGACCTGTGAAAACACGCCGATCGCTTTACTGTTAATGGAGAGGAATTGTTTTGCATAAAGGTGATCTAATCATCATTGAGAAAGAGAACCAACCTTGGCAGAAGTGGAAGTGTGTGATCTAAGTAATTCTTCAAAAGTCTTTCTAAATACAAAGTGCAATGGTCACAGTTAAACAATGGACTTGTGAATTTCCACATCTGAGTTTTTGGAGTAGGGCTAGGGAAGTCTGGTCTTACCATCCCGTATATCAAAATATAATATCTGTTTGTCTAACAATGTAGCCTGGTGTTAATTTGTTTTAGTAGTGATTCAGTAATTATGTGCTACTGAGAGAAAAATGAATTTAACACCCCCAAACATACACCAACATACACACACATTGCTTAATTAGCATATTAGTCAGGAAGCTAGGAAAAGTGATTCATTCCCATTCCACACTAAGCAGGAGCTTTGGAAACATTTAAATTTGAAAGGTCACCAAAGGGCACTAAGTCATCTCATTCTGCAGGAATCAGGGAGAACACAGGAATGCAAATATTCATATGTCATAGGTAAAACAAAGAGAAATAAGGATAAAAAGGTACAAGGCAGCGATTAAAAAGAGGACAAAGATGGAGACATTATATTGTCAAATATTTAAATTAAGCAAGACTGCCAAACTTGCATTGCATTTTAGAGTAAACCTGAAAACATTGCAGTGTTCCAGAGACAGTACTGAGTCTAAGTAAGACTAGTTAAGATAAAGCTGCTACTGTTACGTCCCAACATTGTAACAAGACAACATCTAGAAAAAAGACATGGGTGATCGCAGACATATTCCTGTGTAGCGCTGGGGTGTGAAAGTCATCACCAATCCTAGGCAGAGATGCCTTGCGTCTTGATGACTCAGTGTGTGAGGTCAACCTTGGTTGTTTGTCTGTAAATGTGTTTTCCTCCAAGCACGTAGTTCCTGGTGGAGCAGTTTTATGGGAGGTACTACTTTCCAGTTGTATCTAAAATATTTAACTCCTGGCCAGTGGAAGTACAGGAGCTCCGTCCTCCCAGGTCTCATTTATACCATATGTAGAGAAGCTCAGCTCCCCCCTGGGTCTCATTCTTATCATATGCAGAGGAACTCAGCTCCACGTGGGTCTCATTTTAACCATATGTAGAGGAGCTCAGCTCCCTCTGGTCTCATTACAACCATATGTAGAGGAGCTCAGCTCCCCCTGGACTCATTTATATCAAACGTAGAGGAGCTCAGCTCCCCCTTGGGTCTCATTCTTATCATATGTAGAGGAGCTCAGCTCCACGTGGGTCTCATTTTAACCATATGTAGAGGAGCTCAGCTCCCTCTGGTCTCATTACCACCATATGTAGAGGAGCTCAGCTCCCCCTGGACTCATTTATATCAAATGTAGAGGAGCTAAGCTCCCCCCTCTGGGTCTCATTTCAACCATATGTAGAGGTGCTGAACTCCCCCTGGTCTCATTACAACTATATGTAGAGGAGCTCAGCTCCCCTGGGTCTCATTTATATCATATTTAATGGAGCTCAGCTCCCCTGGATCTCATTCGAACCATGTGTAGAGGAGCTCAACTCCTGCTGCGTCCCACCCAATTTAACCCTTGGCTATTAGCCTAGTAAGACACTGGGCTGCTGTTTACATTTCCAACCATTAAGAAAATAGAAGTGACACCCTACACAACAAATAGCGGTTTAAACATTTTAGTAGGACAATGCTGACACCATATTTTGAGTGCATAAACCCTGGATATGTGTTTTCTTTTTTGCAATGCAAAAGTGGTGCATTCACTGCAGTATTGAGGTGTATATTTAGCATGAATGATGTTTAGAAATGAGCATCCGGGTACACTTTAGCCTATCTTGTCCTGTGCAATAACTCACCTTCTTGTCTCTCCAGAGGCCTTTCAGCTTATGCCTATGTGCTTCATGACTCTGGGAAAAGAAAGTAGGCTACAACTGTTAGGTCACTTTTTGGATTTTAGCTTTTAATGTTAGCCTGTTTCTGAGAGAAACGTTGCCCTTGCTCTGATTGATTTATTCATTATGTTTCTGCATCACGTTTGCTAGGTTGACTTGCATTAACATTACTCATGTGAGGGATACTCATGCCTCAGTTGAGTCTAAGAAAACATACTCATGTCTCAGGTGAGTCTAATAAAACATACTCATGTCTCAGTTGAGTCTAATAAAACATACTCATGTCTCAGGTGAGTCCAATAAAACATGCTCATGTCTCAGGTGAGTCTTATAAAACATACTCATGTCTCAGGTGAGTCCAATAAAACATACTCATGCCTCAGTTGAGTCTAATAAAACATACTCATGCCTCAGGTGAGTCTAATAAAACATACTCATGTCTCAGTTGAGTCTAATAAAACATACACATGTCTCAGATGAGTCTAATAAAACATACACATGTCTCAGGTGAGTCTAATAAAACATACGCATGTCTCAGTTGAGTCTAATAAAACATAGTCATGTCTCAGGTGAGTCTTATGAAACATACTCATGTCTCAGTTCAGTCTAATTAAACATACTCATGTCTCAGTTGAGTCTAATAAAACATACTCATGCCTCAGTTGAGTGTATTAAAACATACTCATGCCTCAGCTGAGTCTAATAAAACATACTCATGTCTCAGGTGAGTCCAATAAAACATACTCATGTCTCAGTTGAATCTAATAAAACATACATGTCTCAGGTGAGTCCAATAAAACATACTCATGTCTAAGGTGAGTCTTATAAAACATACTCATGTCTCAGTTCAGTCTAATTAAACATACTCATGTCTCCGGTGAGTCTAATAAGACTTACTCATGTCTCAGGTGAGTCTAATAAAACATACTCATGTCTCAGGTGAGTCTAATAAAACATACTCATGTCTCAGGTGAGTCTAATAAAACATACTCATGTCTCAGTTGAGTCTAATAAAACATACTCATGTCTCAGGTGAGTCTAATAAAACATACTCATGTCTCAGGTGAGTCTAATAAAACATACTCATGTCTCATATGAATCTTATAAAACATACTCTTGTCTCAGGTGAGTCTAATAAAGCATTGACTGCTCTGTGGTTGAGACATCACATAACAGCCCAGTCTGTTGACTGTCTCAAGTGAGGCGTTTGTCTGACTTCCCCAGTTATAAGAGGGTGTGCACACTTATGCAACCAGGTTATTGTGAGTTTTTATTTTTTATTTTTTAGTGTTTTAGTGTGTGTGTGTGTGTGTGTGTGTGTGTACAATATGTGTTTTTATGAGTGTGTGCGTGTGTGTGTGACAGGAAAAATTAGATGTCCTAGAGAGGTTTTGGCAGAGACAATCAATACCGCTCAAAAATGTCATCAGAACCATACTGATGTCAATGAAATGTACCCTGGGAAAACACTGGGGGCTGAGCAAAATAAAATGACTGGCTAGAGAAATTTGTCAGAAATACTAATGCTAACATTAGCTAGCTAAAATCCATGGGTGTCCCTCATCTTGGCCAGCTAACTGCATTATAATAAGATTAACCTTAATCTTAACCAAAATAAAATCTTTACTCTATTATTATCTTTGAGAGGACTTTTGAACCTCACTTGCAACAACCAGGGTCACACGTATAGTGGGGTCTCATGATGAAGGCATATGGATGGATGACACGACTGGTGCTTTGAATAAAATACAACAGGAAAAATACAAGCATATTACTTATGTCATTATGAAACCTGATCACTCTGGCTAAGCCTTCTGCTGACTTCCTGGACCTGTGGGCGTGTGTGTGTGTGTGTGTGTGTGCATCTCTCTCTCTCTCTCTCTCTCTGCTTCTCTACCTCACTCTCTCTGTCTCTCTTCCACTGTCTCTCTCTTTCTCTATGTTTCTCTCTCCATCTGTCGGGCTCTATATTGTTCTCCCTGGTTCGGTCTGTTCAGCTATTCCAGGTCTTCGTTATTTTTCACGTAGACTGATGCTGCCACTGTTGCCAGTAAGCAATGCCAGTGTTCTGATAGCCCTCATTGGAACAGGCTGGATCCAGGAAAGACTCTGGTCACTGTGACAATAAAAACACAGGGAAAAAAAGGCCCCTGCGACCAATTCATCAACCACATTTAGGGTACAAAATACACCCTAAAATCTGCCCAAGCCATTTTTCACACAAATGTTGGTAATATTAAAAACAATATTTTGAATGTATCCCCTGTTGTCTTTCACCATGCCTACACATCTGCTAATGTGACCCTGCTGTCTTTCAGTCATGCCTACACATCTGCTAGCGGTTGATATGTTGAATTACCAGCTGGCAAGTAAGTTGCAGCCTTTGCAATGTGTTGACACTTACTGTATGTTCATGAAAAAGAATTATCTGGGAAAACACATTAACAAAAGCCACACAGCGATTTGCTGTCAGTAAGAAGAAAGGACTGTGTATAATTGATAGAATTTAAAACATGTGTTTTTTCATTAACATTGAAACATTTCTTTGAACAGGCTACAGTATTGCATTGTATTGCAATGATCTAACAATCTAACATTGTTAGATCATTGCCTATTTACCACTTGGTTGAAAAGTATTTTTATAGTGAGTCTGCATAATCACACGCATGACTCAACCCTTATATATAGAGACTGGCTGTTGTTATATGAGGACACCGAAGTCTGGACATAACTCAGCCCTCACACTTCACAGTCCAAGAGCCTGATCCGAGAAATCTGAAAGGAACTACCACAGCTTGGATTTGGCTCAACAGACCAAGGGACAGCAGCTATCGAAGTAGGCAACTAAAAATGCTGCTGACCATTATTTTCCAAGAAGCCAGCAAATAGCAATTTTCAGTAAAATATAACTTTTGTGAAAATAATGTTAGCTTAGCTGCTGACAGAGACTTCTGTTGCAGTATTGCAATTTTCGTAATAACTTTAATTTGCTTTACAGACCGTTGTCTTCTAGTAGTGAAACAGACAGTGGTGTGTAGTGATGTGTCAGTCTTTTTGGTGAACGTTCAAATCACAATGATCAAATCACAATGATGAAAGGATTATTTTCATATAATGTTCAAATTTATTTACTAAAGATTGCATATTCATTGCAGAAACAGTAAGGAAATGTGACAGGGAGAGCACATAGCTGGGTTCCATTGCATTTTTCAGTAAGCTAACTTTTTTTTCATTTGTTCTAATGTTATTTTTAAGTATTATAAACAAAGACTCGTTTGGGAATTAAATGAGCCAGCTCTTTCTGGTCAACAGAGCCACAACAACTGGCTCACCGAAAACACTCGGAATGCCCATCACTAGTGATGTGGTGCTCAAATGTCGTGCTGAGAAAGAGCTGAAGTAACAGTGGAAACAAGCAGAGATAACGGTTAGGGCATTGGTTCCCAAACTTGGGGTCGGACCAATACGAGTTCCCCTTAAAAAAGTTTGATGCTATGTGTCGTTGATGCTATGTGTCATGGTGAATATTTTCTCGAATTTGCAAATACAGTGACAGCAATTTCAACCTGGTTTTGCTCTGCTACAAATAGCATTTTAAAGTAAAAAATAGTCTATAGTAATGCCGTAAATAAGTAGCATCTTTCAAACGTATAACCTAGATGATGCTATAGAAAACGTATAACCTAGATGATGCTATAGAAAACGTATCTTATTTAAAATAAACAAAACAATACATTGCGTTTTTCTGCCTTTTCTATTTAGACAGGAATCCACAACCTTGGCATTGCAAGGACCAAAATAATACACCTCAAATTGTGACAAAACCACAGGAGGTAATGAATTGGTGTTTAATTTATCTGGCTACATTTCATTAGAAGTGGAAACAATACATGCCCTACCATAGTGATCTTCAATATGTATGTGTTTTTTTCTCTAAATCTAGTTAAGATGGATGAATAACTGAATAACACTGAATGAACCCCATCATTCAATTGTTTCATAAGCAGTATATCCAAATGTATGAAGCTTTTGTTATTGGCAGTGGAAGTACAGACATTTTCTAATTTCTTCTAAGAGATGCAGATAAAAATCTCACAGAAGGCCTGAAGGGTTTTAGGGCTTCTTTTTCTAATATCTTTTCAGCATTTCAGACGCAAATGCAAAACATTGTGTGCTCCCAACAGATTGGCTTAATTAGTAAAAAGTATAAATAAGCTATCAGGATGAATTTCCCAAGCTAACTCTACATGTCTATCTCCAGCATCCACAAATGACTACATTTGTCTGGGCCTGGTGCTCTGCCTGGAGGGAGACCTGGCTCTAAGCCTGCTATGAGAGATGGAGTTTTCATAGTTCATTGCCCATCTGGAGTATCATCAGGAACCAGTCACCAAGCCTTGAAGTCTTCTTCTCTCTCTCTCTGTCTTTCTCTCTGTCTCCTCTCTCTCTCTCTGTCTCTCTCCTTCTCTCTCGGTCTCTCTCCTCTCTATCTCAATCTTTCTCTCCTTCTCTTGGTCTCTCTGTCTCTCTCCTTCTCTCTCGGTCTCTCTCCCCTTCTCTCTCTCTCCTTCTTCCTGTCTCTCTCTCTGTTGTACTTGGGTTTTATGTTAAATCAGCATTCCCTGTGAGCCAGTCTCATGAATCCCTCCTCTTGGTGGAGGGACTAATAGTGGATGGTGGACACATCTCCTACACAATGCCTCCTGTAAAACAATGATGTCTGAATCTCTCATTTCTTCTGTAATACAAGAGGGGAAATTTCACAGTTGTTTTTTTTTCCTTTCGCTACGAACAGTGTGTCCATTAATATGTTATAAACATATTGTGATGCAAATATGCCCCCACCTGGTCCATCAGCGAGTCCCCAACGCCCCCAAAAAAAATTTCAGGGGAGAGATGTGTCTCCTGTTGATTCCACCCCTCCTCCTATGTCATATAACTTAATAAACTCCACCCAGGGCCGTAAACCCTGGTCAGGTGTCCCGTGTCTCTCCCCATTAAAAAATGACATCTCACTAAAATCACAAATTACTTCCATATGCAAACAAGAGCATGACTCCCCAGCAGAGTGAAACTCACCAGCAGAAATCAAAACTAAATTTTCCTTGTTGTAAAAAAACACTATTTGGAATTCCCAGTTGGAATTTGAATTATTTCGCTGGACTAATGGCTGAGTCCTTAAACCTGAAGAGAGAGGAGGGAGAGGAGGTGGAGGAGGGAGAGGAGGGAGAGGAGGTGGAGGAGGGAGAGGAGGTGGAGGGAACCTATGTCCTCGGATAGGTGCAGTCTTCTAAAGGGCGGGGGTCAAATTTGATAATGATGAGGCACATTCATGGACTTCACAAGCCTCTCCAGCGATGTAGTTGTGTTCTTAGGGGCAGTGTCCCCTGGGCAGGTTTTCATCAAGGACCTGTCTGTACTTTATTAATACACATTACGGATTTTTTACTTGTGCCAGGGGGACAGGGCTCAAATCACTTGTCTTCCCACGTGCTGGCAATTAAGATATAGAAGAACTGTGCTGGCCGTTAAGAAATAGAAGAACCGTGCTGGCCGTTAAGCTATAGAAGAACCATGCTTGCCATTAAGCTATAGAATAACCATTCAGGCCAATTGAAGAACCATTCTAGCTACTAAGCTATAGAAGAACTGTGCTGGACATTTAGATATAGAAGAACTATGCTGACCATTAAGCTATAGAAGAACCGTGCTGGCCAATAAGCTATTGAAGAACTGTGCTGGCCATTAAGCTATAGAAGAACTGTGCTGGACATTAAGCTATAGAAGAACTGTGCTGGCCATCAAGATATAGAAGAACCGTGCTGGCCATCAAGATATAGAAGAACCGTGCTGGCCATTAAGATATCGAAGATCTGTGCTGACTATTAAGCTATAGAAGAACCATGCTGGCCAATAAGCTATTGAAGAACTGTCCTGGCCAATTCTCTATAGGAACCATGCTGGCCATTAAGATATAGAAAAATCTTGCTGGCCATTGACAGGAAATGGGCATGAGAAACTTAACACAACGCATATGTGCTGACTAACGCTGAACAACGGACAATAGATAAGATGTGGGGGCCATTACTGATAGGCCCCACACACCCTGTCCACACCTCCTGCTAGGAACTGTCCACATGACTGTCATAGATTCTATCGATAGACCCATGGAGCATAGAGGAGGTTGGAACATACCATACAAGTGTACCATGTAGGATAAACCTTTCTTATTGGAGGATAATAGACTGTGTAATGGTTGGCTACAATCATTGACCGCCTGCTATGTGTCCTGGCATAAAAGACTGTGTTAACTTTGTAATTATTGGAGAACATGTAAGAACTATGGATGATCAACATCTTGGACTCATGCTAAATAAAGATTCTCCCCTGACTTCCGGTTGCATTAATTTTGTTCATGGATCAAAAATGGACAGAATCTAACACCATTAAGCTATAGTAGAACCATACTGGCCATTAAGATATATACAAGAACCGTGCTGGCCGCTAAGCTATAGAAGAACCATGCTGGCAATTAAGATATAGAAGGACCATGCTGGCCATTAAAATATAGAACCATGCTGGCCATTAAGATATAAAAGGACCATGCTGGCCATTAAAATATAGAACCATGCTGGCCATTAAGATATAGAAGGACCATGCTGGCCATTAAAATATAGAACCATGCTGGCCATTAAGATATTGAAGATCTGTGCTGGCCATAAAGATATAGAAGAACCCTGCTGGCCATAAAGATATAGAAGAACCCTGCTGGC
>JACXGI010015780.1:0-16927 GCA_016801175.1 Esox masquinongy | reverse complement strand
TTTATCAATCTTTGCCTTCCACCGTACTCCCCTTTCCTAAACCCCATTGAGGAATTCTTCTCCTCATGGCGGTGGAAGGTATATGAACGCCAACCTTACACCAGGGTAAATCTCCTGCAAGCCATGGGACTTGCCTGTGGTGACATAGGTGTGGAGGCATGCCAAGCCTGGATACGGCATGCCAGGGGTTTTTTCCCCCCGTTGCCTGGCCAGACAAAATGTGGCCTGTGATGTGGATGAAGTCCTGTGGCCTGACCCAGTACGGAGACATGATGCTGTGGCTGAGTAATGCACTTATTTGTATATTTTTGTACTTTATTTTTACATGGGCTTACTGTACACAAGTGGCAAACGCATAAGATTTCTGTTTGTTTTTACAAGTGCTACGTGTAAAAGCACAAGATTTCTGTTTTGTCTTTTTGTACAAGTGCTAAATGCACAGGTTTTTTTTGTTTTGCAACATGCATTTAGCCTACAGTGAACAATAAACATTTATTTCTCCAGCTTCATGTCCTGAGCATTGTGTTTTCTATTTTTGTACGTACTGTTTAGTGACTGTTCAGTAGTGTTTTTAATTTTGATTGACTCGGGGCACGATTTGACAACATAGTTCAGTTTTGAGCACAGATTGAACTGTTTTGAGGTGAAAGTTTGGTTTTTCAAGAAGAGTCTGAGGTTTTGTGAATGTAGCTTGAAAATTGGGTTTTGTGTTCACAGTTAAGAGAAAAGGAGAGCAGCTTTCAAGAAATGTGTCTTAGCAATCGAGAAACTGTAAAAAGTTGGTTTTAGGAGCTCTGTAAATGGCTCAGAAGTAAAGTCCCTGCCTTGCAGTAAACTCCATCAGTGCGATGCCAGGGATCAAATCCTGCCCACTGATTATCCCAGGGGTCTCGCGAAGGGCTTTGAAAGTGACCAGCATTACTTGGGTTTGGGTTTGTAATCAAATAAGTTGCTTTGCCTCATTACGCTGTAGCAACTACTTGTGACGGAGTGGGTACCTTTAGGCTCAATCAAATCAAAGTGCAAGACAGAGTACCTTTCTTTCGGTGCGTAAAGATTCCGGTGTAGGCTTCCAGGTTAAGTAAACGACGTCACAAGAAACAGAATGCTGTTCTTTGAAAGACATGTACCTTTACTTCAACTTACCCAAATTCGCTGGGTGTTGCGATGGAGTGGGCCTTAATCACAAATTGGATAACAAGAAATTGAGGAGAAAAATGGGGTAAAAGTAAAAAATAGAGTAGTTAATAGGTGATGACCATTAACTTATCATCTTGTACATTTCTGGTAGACTGGCTGCTGTGTTGTTATCAAGTCCAAATATGTCTCTGCTGCTGCCAAAATTAATTTAAGGGAGTCAGGTTCCAGCAGTGCACTACAGAAAATAACAATCATTGATAAATATTAATACAATAAAACATTTAAAATCTTGTAAGGTGGTTAAAGAAATGTCATAAAGGAATTTGAAGAAACTGGGCAAGTTGAAAACAGAGAAACCACAGGAAGTCCAAAAGCTGTCTACATATGATGAACAGTACTTAAAGGTCATGTCCTTGAAGGATTGAAGGAAATCCAGTAAATTTCTTCCTCAGCAACTGGCAGGGTCATCTGGCACCAAAGTACAGTTACAGCCCTGAGAAGAAGCATTACAAAAATTGGCCATCCTTAACGGATTGGCAAAAACATTATCTTTCAACACGATAATGGTCCAAAACACTCAAAGATTTTGATAAGGCCCACTTTGAATAAAATTCTGCTGATGGATCATTCACAATTTTACAGTGGCCACTGATATATTTAGTCTGTGGAATGCGCAGGCCACTCAAATAAACTGAACAGGGTTCCGGCGAGCCAATATCTTTCCACTCCCCAGTGTTGTTGCCCAGCTGTTTCTGAGACAGGCCTACTGAAACTCACTTTGGTCACTAGTTTTGCAAAAACTAGGCTTTAGCCCCCCTAAAATATTAATTTGCCCCCCTAAATAAATCAATATATCAGTCAAAATATTTTCTGTGATTTATTTTTTTCGGCAACTTTTCCATCGCATTTCAACTTCTTACAAATTGCATAGAATCGTGTGCATTTAGCAGCATGTTCTTTTGAGTGTGATGCTTTGAACGTAACTCGCTCATCTGAAGCGATCTGTCTTCAGTAAATAGTAGCTAACGTTTCTAGTGGTCAGAGAAGTAAATCCTCTCAAGTTCAAAATGTAATAGCACTGGAAAGCAACGGTACGTTTTGCTAATCAATATACTCTTTGAGCTAACCCACCACCATTTTTTATAGAAATGTATGGAGGTTAAAACATTTTTGAGGTCTTAAAAATGTCATGTATGGAAATTGTTTAGACAAGTTGCTGTTTGTGAATTTCGACTTGCAGGACTGTCTGGACGTCATGTAATATCAAAGTGATCCGTTTTTTTTCTTTACGGGAAGGCAAAAAAGCTAGCTACACAGCTTTCTAGTAGACACTTCAGAGAAGACTAAGATCTGTCATTTGTAATACAAATAAAAAGCAATTAATGTAATCAACAAAATAGAAAGGTGGCCAATAATTGGAGACAGTGGCCGATAATAGGGGTCATATTTCTTAGCTACGTCACTAACCAACTACTGAAAATATTAATTTCCCATTAATGACATGCTACCTAACATTTGTATGTCAGTAATAATCATCTTAAACATTGATGACTTGGTCAAATGATTACTCGGTACAATATGTTTTTCAAAATTGCTGTTTGATATGCCGATTAGTTATGTTTGTTCAATTCTTAGTTTCTCCGGAACACAGTTGCAAAAGTGTGCCTGTTTCACAGATTCATGATTGTTTGGGTTTGAAGTTAACATATTGCCAGGTATTCTGTTCAGAGGAAGGGAGATGTGGTTATTTGATGTTTCTTTTTTTAATTATGATGCATTTTTAATGACTTAATTCCGAGAAGAGTGGGCTAATGACTAAATCTGTTTTGAAATTACTCAGAATGATTCGGAGAAATCTCGCTTAGAAACAGAATATGTACTGTATGTAGACGTTCATTAACTATAAGCTATAGTTGACGTAAGTATTTTGGCTACATACAGCCGTTTTGTGACTTTTGTTGGTGTTAGATGTATGAGGACGGAGTGGACTTTAATTTGTTTATTTGGAGAGAATTTAAGTCACATTAGATAAGTGTCTAACAAACTATGAGACAGGTCTACTTTTAGCTTACCTTGACCAAAAATAACCTTATTTTGATAGATTTTACACCTGTTGTTACTCTAAAAATACATGATGAAAAGATGTTTAGGGAGTATGCCCAGACCCACCAAAATTTAATAGGCCTACCGCAAAACATTAGGACTGAATTAACCGAGATTAATTTTGTACCAGATGACTATAGTCCCGTTTGTCTTGTGTAATTCTTAACAACAGCATTCTTAAGACATACACCTCTCATTTGTGTTATGTGGTAGATAACCACGCAATATCTGTGTTTGTCAATCACTTTCCCTGCCCCCACAACTCGACACTGCTGTCTGTCTTCCTCTTCCCAAGAACAGCACGTCTGCGTTTGCGAGAGAGAGAAAAACTGAGCTCAGGCGGCCTATAAAACAGGGCGGAATTTTTATTCAGAGCTTTACTCATTGACGGAACGTGCGCGTCATTTGGCTGGTTGTTTGCCCCGCCTATACCGGACTAGGTTCACTGCTGCCCAGAAACAGATTGGCTGATGGAAGTACACGAAACCACTCCCTTTAACTGCAAACTCCCTTCCTTTAGACAGCAACCCATCCGGTATCGTGTTTTGTAGACGTGATTCCAATTCAGAATAGTACGTTTTTTAATCATCAGGTTAAATCGAATTGTTTTCGAAGCGGCAAGGTGATCGGTGAAAAATTTCCATCACCCGTTAATTGGAATTGGCCTACCTAAAGACTGAAAATGGTTCTCAAGTCGGAAGACGGAGTTGGTAAGTTATTTTTAGTGGGAAGTATTATTCTCTGTCGAAAGTTATCCAGAAAGTTTACTCACTCGGTTTCAATATATCTCCAATTATATATATATATATATATATATTAGTTTTTTGTTTGGTTTTGTTTCAACAACAGTCGTAGAACGATTTGAAGTTCAGTAGCATGTAATATTGCTTTGGTTGTGAGCGTTAAGAACTCAGACAAAATGTCTTCTACTCTGAGTCGTCGATGGAATGGCCTTGTTTACACGCTTTATTTAATAGCAAAGTTGACTAACAGTTATATCTTGAAAAGCACAGAATCCTGATAACAGATGACATGTGCTCTGCTATATCAAGAGAAGTTGTTGGGATTTACATAATCAGTTGTCAACTGATTTATGCATGTTAACGTTTTTTTTATGTACAAATCCATGTCACTTGTCATATTCATAAACGGCATGAGGTGACAGTGTTGTGTAATGACTTTATACAGTAGCCTGTTATTCGATTTAGAGGCCTTCAATATATTACCACTTTATGTTATATGTGCAAAATTATTTTAATGTATAGCATAATCATCGACCCGTTTCTTTGCTTGACTTATTAGAACCGCATTGTAATATCAAAAATGAATTACACAACTTCCTGCAAATTATATAATTCTGCTTGATCATGTTGTTGCATTGATCTAGAGTAGACGGCAATACGCGATGGTTCAAGCAACAGGTGCATGACTCATAACAGCCTTAATTGTATTGCCAAAGTTGAGCCTAAGTTGATGTTAACTGAGTAACAACCCTCAGTGGGAACATGTATTCATGTGTTGGTTGTCTAGTGATGACACAAGGGATATTTTTTTTCTACAACCCCTTTTCCAAAAACGTTGGGACACAGTAAAATGTCAATAAAAACAGAATGCAATTATGTGCACATCATTTAAACCCTATATTCAATAGAAAATAGTACAAAGACAACACATCAAATGTTGAAACTGAGTGACTGGTTTCCTGAAAAATATATGCCCACTTTGGATTTGACGCCACCAACACATTTCAAAAAAGTTGGGGCAGAGGCAATAAAAGACTGCAAAAGTTGCGTAATGCAAAAAAAAACTAAACCTGGTGGAATATCACGCAACTAATTAGGTCAATTGGCAACGGATCAGTAGCATGATTGGGTATTAACAGATCATTCCAGAGCGGTTAATGCAACAATTGATGAATAATGTTTCTCAATATAAAATTGCAAAAAGTTTGGGGATCTCATCATCTACGGTACATAATATCATTAAAACATTCTGAGCATCTGCAGAAATCTCTGTATTCAATGGACAAGACTAAAAACCAATAGGCCTATTGGATGGCTGTGATTTTTGGGCCCTTATATGGCTTTGCATTAAAAACAGACATGATTATGTAGTGGACATCACTGCATGGGCTTAGGAACACTTGAGAAAACCATTATCTGTGAACACTGTACTTTGCTGCATCCACGAATGCAAGTTAAATCTCTATCATGCAAAGAAGAAACCATATATATGTATGTTTAATGTAATATTTATTTATTTCACTTTATTCCACATTTTCTATCTCTTATTTCTGTTGTTTATGCATTTGTAAAGTTTGAATTGCCTTTGAGTATGTTATTCACTAGACAAATAAACTTGCTTTATTTGTCTAGCACATTACATACACTCAAGTCACTCAGGTGTTGACATATCGAGATCATAAATGGTCATTATAATTCCGGTGGCTGGCATCTTGATTAGCTAACAGGTCTTGTACCACTACCAGTTCTCAGCCTGTTACTGAGGCTGTTACGATTGTTGTTTTTCGTGATAATGATGGTCTTATTACCAATCAGGCATTCTTATTTTTTGACATTGCTTTACACGGTCTCCGACCAGACGTGAATTTGATTGTAAGGATACGACAAAGATATTATTGATGAATACCAGCTCTGTCTGGGAAATGGTCATATAATAATTTTAAGATCAAATTTGATCATACGCACATTTTATAAATGAGGGCCATTGTCTTGTTCAGGGAATGCCTTGCTTATTTCAGCAAGACAATGCCAAACCATATTCTGCACGTATTACAACAGCATGGCTCCGTAGTAAAAGAGTCGTGGTGCTAAACTAGCCTGTCTGCAGTCCTGACCTGTCACCCATTGAAAACATTTGGCGCATTATGAAATTAAAAATATGACAAAGGAGACCCTGAACTGTTGAGCAGCTGAAATCCTATATCAAGCAAGAATGGGAATACATTTCACATTCAAAACAACAACAGTTGGTCTCCTCAGTTCCCAAACACTTACAGAGTATTGTTAAAAGAAGAGGTCATGCAACACAGTGGTCAACATGCTCCTGTCACAATTTTTTTGAAATATGTTGCTGGCATCAAATTCAAAATGGGCATGTATTTTTCCAAAAACAGTAAATTTTCTCAGCTTCAACTTTTAATATGTTTGATATGTTGTCATTGTACTACTACATTCAATTAAATATAGGGATAAATGATTTGCACATCATTGCATTCTGTTTTTATTTGCATTTACACAGCGTCCCAACTTTTTTGTAAACAGGGTTGTATTCTTACAATATCATTTAATCATAACCATTAAGCATGTTCTTATTCAAGACCGCCTATGTTGCCTTTGGTTCAGTAGTGGAAAAATTGTCTCCTTGTAGCTGTTGTTTGATATGTCTTTTTCATTTAAGGCTCAGGGGGCAGTTTTTATTAGCAGTTTTGACCCACTTCACTTCTGTCATTATGAATGCCATTAGAGAAAGTGTGAAACCATGTGACTGATCTTGTTAAGAGTGGCTCCCTTTAGTTCTGCTGATTTGTGTATGAGAACACAGCTACTGGGTCATGATCATCAGGCCACTACACGTTTGAACGGCACATTTTGGAACCTCTTGATGTAGAAAATCTGTTGCTGCCTTTGTTCCTCTGATTGTAGAGACTTCTGAAATTTATTGAGCCATGCAAACCTTTCCAGCGGAAAAGTAACTTTTTTATTGGATATTCTCTTCTTGTTTTATGTCTGTTCTCTTTCATTTGGTCCCTAATGAACTAAATGCGGCTTTGTCAGCTGTGGCAGATGCTTATAGGCACTTCATAGTAGAGAGAGAACCTTATTTTCCACCACCAGGAAAAGACCTGCCAGTGCTGTCTTTTAACTCCATGTCTCTTTGCCCCTTAGAAGTGTCTGGTCTGTGAAGGTGTGTGTTGCTCTCAGTAATTGTACCTGGCTAATGACTAGTGATCAAAAGGGGTGAGCCTGTGTGTGCTTGCGTGTAAGACTTGATATTACAGTTCAGTTCTGATTTGATCCTTTATCACGTAGAACTTGCTGGTTTAATAGGTATCATTTAGAACCAGCTGGTTTGATTGTTAACATGTGAGACCTGCTGTTTTGATAGTTATAATTTTGAACCTAGTGGTTTGACTCATCATCAGTTTGGATCTGCTGGTTTGATCCTTTATTGCTTAGGATCTGCTGGTCTGATAATCATTTAAGACCTAATGTTTTGATTCTTTATCACATAGGATCTACTAGTTTGATCCTTTGTTGTTCAGGACCAGCTGGTTTGATCGTTATCATCGCCCTTTAGCTTATCATATTTCTGTGTTTTACTCATTCCACCTGTGTGTCTGCCGGGTGTGTTTCTGGTGGTGAAGTCTAAACACACACACACAGTTTTGCCTAAAGTTAAGACAACACCTAACCCTTATCCTTATCCTAATTTCTGCGTAAAACTAACTCCAATTATGAAACTAACCCGTGAATCAAATATTGATTTCATTGACTAGAGGGGACTGGTGAAGAAACACATTTATCAGGGTTTATTATTTCAGTACAACCAGGATCACACATACAATCAGAATACATTTAGGCACATTTCTACACACCTATGGTTGTGTTGCAAATGGCACATTAATTCATGGAAAGTGTACTACATTTGACCAGGGCCAAAACAGGAATTACAGTTCCATTTAGGACAAAGCCTTTTTCTTTAGGCCTGGTTACTGAACTGATAACATTTTCCCATGAGTGGCCCCTTTCTCTCTGTCGATCACTTCCAATGCCTGTGGGCTCAACCAAACCAAACAATCTCTTCCCTTACTCTTTTTCCTTTCTCACACTCCTAGTTGTTCGTTTTTTTACCTTTTTCTTTGGTCTCTCTCACTCCCTTATCTTTTTCCAACCTTTTTTTCCTCTCTCTTTTCAAAACATTTATTCTCCAGTTCTAGTACAGGTTGCAACAGGCTTTCATTTTATTTCTTACAACAGCATAAACCACTGATTTAGTGTTACAGCCTAAAATGGCTGCAGATGTGTTAAGCTTTAGTCTTTTTGTGACTTCTGTTGCCAAGCAGTTCAAATACTTTGAACAATTTGCCATTCAAATGTATACTGCCCATTCGTTGGTTGCTTGATTTGAGAAACATTATTTGCACTTGATTTATTTGAGCTGGCTCACTGAAGAAGTGAAAGAATGTGTTTTTTTTTAAAAAAAATTTAAATGGTGCCGGTCACATGAGAGTGCCATTGTGTGCTTGCAAGCAACAGCACAAACATTAACTTGATATGTGTCTCTGTAAAAACAATAATTTAAAATGATAGTATGGAAGGGAGCAAGAGAAACCTGCTTCCAGAAACATTGTTAGGGAAATTAAAATAATAAGGTAATGGCAATTATAATAATCCCCAGAAATAAAACATATATTACAATTAAAAGAATCAACCAAAACCTAAAGTAAATTGGATACTACCTTTCCGCAAACAGAGCACACAGCGGCAGATTGACCACTGTGACTGATACAAAATTAAGAAAAAAACGTGACTATGTACATACACAGTGAGCCTTGATATTGAAAGTGGCTGCAACAGGCAGACCGGACCCTCAAGAGAAGACAGACTCTGTATCCACAAAATGAGGTGGAAACGGAGCTGCACTTCCTAACCTCCTGCCTTATGTCAAAATTCCAGACCTATTTCCTGCAGATCATACAGAACCACAAAAAATTTCACATCAAATCAAACATTGATGAACTCCTTTAAGCCAAAATTGCACAATGTGCAAGCAGTTAAGAGTTCTAACCCAATGCAATGAGAAAAACATGACCAGTGGAGCAGAAAAATATGGTTATGTGAACATTATCAGTATTGTATTTATTTGTTTTCTCATAACTATTTGCTCTTTGTTATTACACTACGTATGTTATAATATAACACTGTGTTGTTTACTTAATATTTCAGATTTTAATGTAATTTTTGTTTTTGCCGGACCGTGTAAGCGGAACCGGCCAAGAACAGCGATTGTCTCTGAGTGACTGATTGACTACCCCTTGTCAAATAGCGTAGTGGTTATAGACGTGGACCTGCAGCCAATAGATCCCGCGTTCAAATCTTGTTACAGTCAAAGCAAATTATGCATTAGGATTCGTTCCAGATAGAGAAAAACTTCGCTGGCTACAACCTTCAGTAGCTGCGTTATAGTAAGCCTAAAATAAAACTGTTCATGGTTATATTGCAACTATTTCCGGTGGATTTTCAAAGTATGCATCCGTGCATGCTTTATGGGTCAGGGTAGACAAAAACTTTGCTGGCTACAACCTACAGTTGCTACGTTATTGTAAACCTAAAATAAAACTTTATATTGCGACTATTTCTGGTGGATTTTTGAAGTACGCATCCATGCATGATTTTTGTGGTAATATAGGCTAGATAAAAACCCCTTGGGCAGTAAAAGAGTAGGGGTTTCCATGATTCTTTTGTCTTTTCACTTTACGAAAAAGTCTGTTATCGTCACCTATATTGATACTTATTGTATCAATGTCATTCACAAATGAAATTGCTTTGGCAGTGTTAAGTTCATATTCAGTCTTGCTAGCAATTGCTCAAATCTTATGACTATTCCAAGTACTAAGTTGGATACTAGTCTATTACTGGCTAATAAGCTGTTAAAACGGCCAGTGGCAAAAGCCATACATTTCATAGATGCTATTTGTGGTGGAGGTAAACTTAATAAGGAACGTTTCAAACTTGGCATGATGTTAATGCGTGACCAAGTGATCTAATGTCGAGGTGCTATACCGACACCCTGGGCAAATGTATAGCATCATGGTGTAGTGGTTAAAGACACAGCCACTCCCGTGGGAGACCCGCAACAAATCCAGTGAGGACAACAACATTTATCACTTTTAATTGCGGGCCGGCTGAACTAGGCTTGCCTGATTCTTTTTCTGTTTTTTCTTATTATATGTTTATTTTTCTCCACTTGCTATGGCAAAGTAAACATATTAAATTGAAATAAGCAGTGCAATGATGCAGGCCCAGACAGTTTTTTGCATTGTTGAGGTACAAATCAAAGTAAGAGGCGTTGTTTCAGTGTAGCTTCTGTGTGTTCACGTCATAGTCATTAATCCACTGCATAACAGGTAGAAATAACATTTATTACTCCCACTTATTTTGGTATGCTATTCTTCCAGTTCAGAATGTTCTCCGCAGTGAACCTGGTCTGCAAACTTGTTTGCTTTGACAAAATTTAGAAGATTTATTTTACCATTTTACTAGGGCTATCACCGACCAAGAAGTTTTTGGTAGCCTAAGATTTAACTGATCTCTCTGACCAATCGACTTGTTGAAATAAAGAAATTGTAAGTGCTAAGCCTCTCTGACCCCATCGACTGAATGGGGTCAGCCATAACATGCAGGATTGTGGCCGTCAAACGCGGAATAATCCAGTGGTATGCTTGCACGCTGCACAGAAACTTGATACAGTTCAGACGTAATTTTCTTCATATTTGGCGGCTCGTGCTATTGCTAAGGTAGCTGACATAGCGGAGCCAGCCTGTCAAACTTTGTTTGAAACTAAAAGGTAATAGGGATGTTGCTAACCAGTATAGAAAATATAACATTAAATATGTTTCAAAATATGATTTCCGACAGCAGTCACTTTCTTGAAAAAGCAAGTTTTCAACTTCATGAAACAAGTTAAGCAAGCTATTTTTTCAGAAGAGGCAGAGCTAACTGGCTTACCTATCTAGGTAGTTAACTTAGTTAACAAAGAATACATGAAGTGTATCATTGAATGTCATTTTATTGCATGGATATTGGAAAACATTACCAGAACAGATTGTGCTTCTCTCAAAGAGTGTAGTTGGAGTGTTGTAATGAAGGGAGGGGTAGGATGTGCAGATGTGAAATACGCTTTTACCACAGTCAGGGTGTTGCCTGAGTGCTGCTGGCTCGATGCTCTCCTGAATGATGTATGGAACGGTCACAGGAAGTAGGCGAAACCCACAGGAAGTGACCGTAACATTGATATGACATACAGATCAGCCCAGTGGAAGTAACCAAAATATTGACATTACGTGGGAAGCCTTGTGGAAATAAATGTGATGTGTAGGAGACCGCTGTGAACTAAATATAATATGTTGCCGTGTTATTATTTCAAAATAGTATGGTCGTTGTGAAAGAAGTCTTTTGTGGCATTTTTATGTTGTGCTATCCGATAGCGACAGTTGGGAAGATAGCTTACATGAACATTGTTATTTTGATTAGTGAATTTCGACCGTTTAGGATTCCGTGCGTTCCATCCCTAAGTTTCTAACACGTATTAACACAGCTGATCACTTTTGTGAAATTTCTTCTACTGGGTGACTGGCTAGTATGACCTACAGTGCCAGTAGGGATAGTATGACAAGGTAGAGAGAAATCAGGAGCTTTAGGGGGTTTAGCGTCACCAACACTGAAGATATTGTAGTTATTTATGTAGAACAATCTTCGGTAAAGTTCACCCTATGCACAGGCATAACTAGGACCACCTCCACCTCCCTAAATCATATATGTGGGGAAACGAGGAGTGTATCTGGTCAACTCCACCCTATTCCGAGACGGACTAGATGTTCACAGCATCCCGAGGAAAACGAACGTGTTCGTGTGTGTTATCCCGGCTTTCCAGGATGTCAGGATGTTTATGCGGTGGAGCAGTGTGTCTGTTGGTTTAACTGAGAGGCCCAGGATACAGGAGCTTGTCACGTACCAGAGGACCCATCCACAGGAACCTGTATGTGTTAGCTAAGCTCCATCTCTCGGGCTATACAGCTCATTTACCGGAGCAACCCCCAGCTCCTACACCCTCTTCCTCTCTCTATCTTCCCCACCCCTGTTTTCTTTCTGCCTGTCTTTCTCTGCCCCCCCCCGTCTGTCTTTCTCTGTTTCCCCCTCTCACTGTCTCTCTATTGTCCCCCACCTCACCCTCCTCTCTCTTTCTCAAATTCTCTGTAGAGGAATGTAAGATGGTGCTCTTATCTCACACAAGAAAAGACATAGCTGAACCGTTGGGGCTTGAATAGGAGATCTGTTCTGATTCAATTAGACACCAATTCAGGGAAAACTCCAGAGTGAATGTACGCCATCCGCATTAATGTGACGTGTTAACTTTTGTAAATGTTGCTTGTTTTTCCTTTCTAGTTGGATGGTCGTTGTCTTATCCAAACTATGAGTGATAATGTTCTTGTTATTACGCTGCATAACAAGAACATTATCGTGGCCGTTTGAGATTCAAGTCTGACCCTTGTGGGGCTTAGGTGTTAGACGTGGTTACTCCAAGACGGTGTGTGTAGTTGTGACTCAGACTGGCCAGAGAAGACGAGACTCATAGGCCTGACTCACAACGAGAGCCGACTCAGCTTAGCACTCCCTCGCTGTCCTTAGAGAACTGATGACCTCATTGAGAGTCTCGACTCCTGTTGCACTTATTGAGTTAGAGATTGTCAGCCACGGAAAATAATCTGTCATAATAGTAACTCTAATAATATCTTGTAACATAAGCATGCATTAGATGGTATCATCTACTGTTCTGTTAAAGGTGATGATCAGGTTGTGGTTGATGGGCCACTGGCTCTTGAAATTAGTGCCACGGGATGACAACAGAGTGCCAGGACGCCCATTAAACCTCCCATCCCAAAGACGGTACCCAGCGCAGAGCAAAGTCCCCTTTATTGCCCTGGACCATTGGGATTTGATATTTAGACCAGAGGCAAGAGTGCCCCCTGCTGGCCCTCCGACAACACTTCCAGCAGCTAGTCTCCCATCCAGGGCCTGACCCAATGCTGCAGTCGAACTGCGCCTTCCTGCATGAAGAGAGTGTGTGTGTGGGTGGGTGGGTGTGGATTGGTGGGTGAAGAGATGCCATAAAATACAGAAGTGAAGGAACAGAGAACGGCCACTGGGTGGAGCCTCTATGTTAATGATTTCCACAACTGAGGAGAAAAGAGAGAGGGAGGGAGGGAGGGAGGGAGCAGGCAGGAGGAGCGAGAGGGGGTGTGTGATTAAGTGTTTCTCTCCAGATGGACTGTGGCTGATTGTGTGCTTGGAGTAGGCTGGCTGTAGAGAGTGCTCTGTGGCACAGTAGTTCATACAGACAGTCTCCCTCCCAGCTGCTGGACGAGCGGGCTACCCTTGCTGGCTAAGCTGTCATGAGAGGCTCAACAGCCAGGACTAGCTGATTGACAGGCAGGGATTTCATCTTTCATCTCTGACGAGAGTGCGGTGACCGGAGGATAGTGGAGGGAAAGGAGAGGAGGAAGAGAGGAGCATTCTGGAAAAGACACTAGGCATACCTTTCAGGATTGTTTACCCAGGTTAGTTATGTTTCATTGGTTAGAATTTGATTATTGATTATTTATGATTGGGTGCCGGAGCCATCATTTTATTTTTACCGGTCTGTGTGGAGTCAACACCTTTCTTTTAAATGTACATCAGAACTCTGTACCATTCTAAAATGATGTGTTTCTGTGCACGCAAGCTTGTTTTTATTGTTTGCATGTGCATGTGTACTCGTGTGTGTGTAAACACAGACACACACACACACACACACACACACACAATCCATTTTCTTTTCAGCGTCAATAACAACAGCCAAGAGATAATGCATCTCTTTCTGATCAATATAACCTCTGGTCGTGTGCACTGTAAATATTGTCAGGTGGAAAATGGATCTAGTATTCAATAGTATACAACACTGTACAATATAATACAACATCATGTAATACAATACAGCAACATACAATATAATTCAACACCGTACAATATAATACAATTCCATACAATATAATTCAACACCGTACAATATAATACAATTCCATACAATATAATTCAATACAAGCTTACCCGTCAGGCATGGCTTTCTCCCCGGGTGTACACTGGTCCTGGGTCAGTTTGGCATTTTTCCCTCTAAACGGGTTAGAAGTGGGGGAAGGGGGTGGTAGGCCTATACCTTGGGGGAACTTCACCCCGCAATCGATTTTAGAGTTTCCTACAGAACCTTCAGGCCTTTCTACACGTTACAGTAGGTCTAATTCATTGCAGGTCAAACGCTAGCACATCAGGGTTGTGTTCAGCAAGGCACAGCGCAGCAAAAACATCTTCTAGCGAAACATCTTCCTGGACCCGCTCCATGTTAGACCACTTTCATTCATCTGGCGGGACACAGCCGAAGGTTGTGTGTTAGCGGCTAAGTCACGTGGCCGCTGAAGCGGTAGTTGAATGAGGGAGGCTGCATTGTATTCTGTCTCTAGGTAATCCAAGGGGAAAGTTTCAGTTAGCAGTCTGGGCTTTTATGACTGGGTTGTAAAACAGAGGTTCAGAGTTCAGGTTCCGCCACGTTATACTGCGGTGCGTGAAGACCGTGGGGCGTAGAGGGATGTTCTTTGGACCGCGGGTGTGTTGTGTTGTGAGGGGCCTTTTGTTTTGGTTAGCAATGTTAGCATAGACCCAGGACCTAGTTCTGTGTAGCTGTTATTGCTGTACAGCCAACTCTTTGCTAATATGCTAATGGCAAAAAATGGGCTAGTTAGCGCAACCACAACTGTGACTGATGCAGCTGATTGGCAAGTGCATATTGTCTCAGGTGTTTTAGGGTTTCAGTCAACATTTGAATAATGTTGTGAAATCCTTTGAGTTGCTAGTTTCTTTACCCCAATGTTCCACTATGTATCCATTTTTGTTGCTAATCGATGGAGGTTGGGTCACTTCCATTTCCCTTATAATCAATGCAAAAAGTTCGCTAATGTTCTAACTTTCTTGATTCACTTTTTTTATACTGACCCAAAATGAAATGGGTTTGACCCAAACCCTGTTGAACAACAAAAAGTTCCACAGGGCACAGCGCTAAAAGGTCTTAGACCAGGCTGTAGAAATATTCCTGGGACTGAGAAAAAGCTAGAGCTACTCGAGCCAAAGATAAGGAACACAGCAGAACTTTCATCTTGCTTGAGGAATGTCACTGTCCCGAGTGTTCTTCAACAGACAAAGGGGATCTGTGATCGTCCCACTCTCTCTTCCCACCACTCCTGTGTTCTCCTGCCATTCACCCATTCACCGTCCCACGCCTCCCTAGCCAAACACAGAGCTTGTCTCCTTCAACCTCCCCCGTTTGTCCTCTCTTTTCGTCTTCTCTCCTCCCTGCCAACTCCTTACCAGGTCAGGTTGAGACCGCTAGCGACAAAAGATTAAGGACAAAGGCGTGGCGAAGTTAGCATCTACATCGAGAAACGTTAGAAATTCCACAGTCGATCCCTGTGTTATACAAGGAGAAATGGCTTTGTTTCTGGAATATACTGGTTGTTCTCATCTGTAATGAGAACAACCGTTATGATGGTTTGGACATGGTGTTATTTGGTACATTAAGCATGTCTGTATTGCAAGTTTTTCCTGCAAAATACAAAATATTGTATTTTGCAATAAATATTGATTTTTTTTTTAATGGACACTGAGCATCTATGCAACCTTCTCTTTCCTTGTGCTTCTGTTATTGGTAAGAGTCGAAAGGGTTCTCAAGAATGTGCAGAGTTTTTATATTTTAGGTGTCTGTAAATGCTTTTAAGTCAGGCAGGCCAACATAAGGTGAACTTAACACAAGATGAGAATGGGATAGGGACAATTTCACAGGAACAGAGGGATGTTGACACTCCGATTACAGAATGTATCAGAATAACTCTAACAGAACGATCATGGTTCCATGGTCTGTACTGTACCTGCCAAACTATAATTGCAATTTCTTTGGGTGTCATTATACATGCTATTATTTTATTGACCTCTGTTCCAGAACAAGATCAAATTTGCATAGTCTAGACTAGACCAAATCTGTACAAATCATAGAGGTCGGTTATACAAGTTTGGACAGACAATAGGGTACAGCACAGTAAAGAATATCACTTAAGTTCAGTATTGCAATGAACTCTACTGATCTATAAACCAGGTGGTTCAAATCCTGAATATTGATTGTCTGAAAGCTGCAGAATGAGACCATATACAACGGAAATGACATCACATAACTTTGCCTGCTCTAATTGCATCAGTAACCAGTTCGAAACAGCCATAAGCAATCTACGGGGCTTGTGGGACATTGCCAATTGCCAATATACTAGGGCTAAGTGTTCTGTCCAGGCACTCCTCTTTGTGTCGTACATAAGAACATCTCATTGCCGTAGTATTTAAGCCCCTCATGCCGTTTTGCTTAAGTTCAAATACAAAATTTTTTAACCTTTACCTTGCTTTGCTTTTCTTTACTGTACTCAACTCCACTGTACTTAAAGCACTAACAATACGAAAACATGCATTGAATTAGGAGTCGGCTGCAATTGTTTAAAGGATATGGCCGTTTTTAGCAGTTAACCTTTGACCTCAAGTGATCCTGTGTGGTCCATGACCGATGGTGTCATCATTGGTTCCGCCGATGCTCAGTCACGGCGGTGAATTAGAGGTGTGTGTTCGCGTGTGTGTCGCACGTCTTTCTGTGGCTGCAGAGTTAACGAGTAGTGACACAGGTCAGTGAGACAGGCCAGAGGGTCAAAGGTGAAGAAGAGGCCCTCTCTTTGTTTATTGTTGCTGATGTGTCTGGCGACTGGGTTTTGTTTTGTAAGTGCGTTGTTATCGGGAGTGGGGGACGGAAGGGGGGGGGGGGG
>JACXGI010015779.1:5566-17029 GCA_016801175.1 Esox masquinongy | reverse complement strand
TAGACCCCTAGACAACTAGACCCCTAGACAACTAGACAAGTAAACCCCTAAACATCTAGACTTGGCCCTGGACACACACACACAACTAACACCTGTAAACTACACACGCACACACACACCTGTAAATTACACACTTATTCTAACCGTTATTCTGTTCTTATTTATTTTATTTCATCTACAGTACTGTGCAAAATCCTTGGGGCACTTGAGAATTTTTGTAAAAGCTATTTACCTGTGCAGTTCGTTTATTGGTTCATGAAAACACTACAAGACATTTTTGCAGAAACTAAGTGTCTGTGAAACTGGGTCATACTGAGCTAGACTGAAAAAATCCAGCTCAATACAAATTTTCCATGGAACTAGATTTTTTTGTCTTGGACAAGGGTTAGTCTGTGTCAGTGAAACTGGCATAAAATATCAATATCAATTAATACAAGAAAACATTTATTTAAAAATAGTAACAATGTGTTACTATGTGTTGTCCGAAGGGTAAATTATATCTTGCTTGAGTAAAGAAATTGGAAGAAACTGGGCAAGTTGTAGGTAGAAATTGCAAATGAAGACTGAAAATGCTGTCTGCATCTGATGAACAGTGCTTAAAGGTCATCCTTGAGGGACAGCAGGAAATCTAGCAAAGAGCTCAGTATCTGGCAACAAATTAAACCTTCAACTGCGATAGTTCCTTTTACAAAAAATATCCATCTCTGACAGATTATAACAAACGTTATCTTTCAGAACAATGATGACACCAAAACAGAGTGTACAGAAGATTAAGGCCCCCTTCTAGAGTAGATGTAACTCTCACAGTATTATTGTTTTAGGAATGTTACATCAGTCTGCAGATCCTGATATAGTCCCATCTGTATTGAAACATGGACATCTGCACTGCATAAAACAGTGAATCATGAACACATAGCACTCAACCAACATGGTGTGTTTTGTACTTTTGTTTCGGGATAGTTGTTGTCAGAGGTAGACAGATAGTAGCGCTCCTTTAGCCTCCTAGAACCTCACCGGTTCACATGGAGAAACCACTCAGTACAAACACACACACGCTACTGGGGAGGAGTGGAGAGGATAGGAAGGGGAGAAGAGGAGACAGGCAGGAGGATGAGGGGAGAGGAGAGAGAAGGGATGGGGAGGAGGGAGAAAAGGGAAGGAAGGAGAGGGACAATAGTGCCCAGGGAGAGAGAAAGTGGGGGATGAGAAAGTACTCTTTTAAATAAGTTTGTGTGTCTCCATTCAAAGCTTGTGAGTGGTTCTACTGCCCTGAGCTTAAAACACTAAGCTCAAACACCATCTCATCATTAACCTGCTAGTTGGCCACAGGCTGGCACCAGTTTCTGACCCAGTTTGCCGCATAAAGATTTAATGTCTGCTTGTCCTATCACCATGTTATCAGCTGGTTACCACCGGGATGTGTGGTAGATTTAATGTCTGCTGTGAAAGGTATGTATGTTGTAATGAATAGCAAGCCTCTATGTCTCTGTCAGGTTACAGCAGGCTTCAGTCACTACATCAGGTTATAGCGGCCTCATTCACTGTCAGGTTATAGTGGGCTTCAGTCACTACATCAGGTTAGAGCGGCCTCGTTCACTATGTCAGTTTAGAGCGGGCCTTAGTCTCTATGCCAGGTAATAACGGACCTCAGTCAGTATGTCAGGTACCTTATGTCCTCTCTGGTTCCATGTTTGGGGCCATAGGGAGGGACAGGAAGTCATTTGGGACCACTGATTCGGACATTAAAGACTTACTGAGAGGACATAGAAAGATGAACAGAGACTTATAGCCTGTGTTGTGAGTTCTCACAGCAGCTAACAACCCCACAGCTACCAACTTTCTTTGCATTTGTTTCCTGGAACTGGTGTTTACAGGAATATATACTGGGCTACTCCTCCCCTCCTGATAATATTAACTTGTCCCTGGTCGGTCTGCCTATTACATACAAACAATACCTTTGTGTGTATGTCTGTGTTGTGTGCATTTAACCATCAAGCTGCTGCTGAGATGCTAGTTGAATGCGGTGTAATCATGTAGCTTTAGTTCCCGGGAATCCAGGAAGAAAGAGGATCAACCAGTTTGGTTTCATCACTCAGCTGTGTGTTTGTATGACTTTGTCCAGGTGAGTCATTGTAAACGTTCCCTGAATCAGTCCCCAAACATCCAGACGATGTGAGTGGAGACAAGACCATACTGCTGTAATCAACGTGCTCACTATTTATCTTAACTGGGACTACTCTGAGGATTAGTACAATCTCATTACAATGGCAGCATGACCAGATAGCTCCTCCAACCCCCCTGATCCTCTGGGGGGTTGGGTGGAAATCCAACAGGGAGGGGGGGGTCAATCCATTGGAGGAAGGTTGCTCCTGGAGCTCTGTGCTACTCTATACCTGCCCAGGCATATTGCTGGAAAGTCACACTACAAAACACTAACAACTGCAGAGAGGAAGAGCTTTTAGACCGAGGGTTTGAGCCAGTTTATTGCTCCGCCTTCTCCGTCAGAGCGAGAAGGTTGGCGATTCTGATCCGTAAGGGGAACGCAAAACGTTAAAACCACTAAAGACCGTTCTGGTTACAGATGGCATCTCAAAATAACCTGATTGTCAAAAGAGACTTGAACATTGTGCTGGTCAGAACCTGGATGAGCTCCTCACCAGCCACACCATTACATCTAACCAGAGAGAATTTGAGAGCACTTACATTTAAAACACTAATTTGACATGTGGAGGGTTTCTAACCATACAAATTGTATGTATGTATTTATATATAATCTCCTTCACCTCCCCCTAAATTAAGATTTAGGTTAGATTTGGAATGGTTTCCTAGAAACAGAAACAAACTTGTGTGTGTGTGTGTGTGTGTGTGTGTGTGTGTGTGTGTGTGTGTGTGTGTGTGTGTAAGTGGACAGTAGTGTGAGAAACAGTTCAGTTAATATTTTATTTTTCTTTACAAAAAGAAACTATTACAAGCTCACTGTTTAAACAATTGCTCTTCATATTGTAGTGTTGAAACAGTTCCATCATGCCGAAACATCAAACAGCCTCCTAACACACACACACGCGCGCGCACACCCACCAACCCACCCACCATCTGTACATTCAAAACATTTCCTTTTAAACCTCCTGTTGTGTAGCAAAAAGCAATGAACCCTTTCTATAAAACGCAATAAAACCCATTTCTATAAAAAGGAAGAAATATAAGAAGTGTAGAAAACCCTGACAGTGTTGTTGAGTGAAGAGAGGTTGAACCCTGAACTATAACCTCTGAACCCTGAACTATAACCTCTGAACCTGGTCCAGACAACATGCACTTGATAAATACACAATGTCTCTAACTCTGTGTGTGTGTGTGTGTGTGTGTGTGTGTGTGTGTCTGCAGTAACAGCACCATTAATTCACAATGTGTGAGCATTTAAGAGTATCAGCAGTGTTATAAACATCTCTTACAGTCAGAACCCTGAGAGAGTGTGTTTGTGCGAGTGTGTGGAAAAAAAATAAAAATAAAGCTGGGTGAAACCGTGGAGCCAAGCACCAGTACACACACTCACTCACTCACTCACTCCCCTGGGCGTCGACGGCAAAAATAAAAAAAACAACTAAAAAAGTTCCTCTAAAAAGAAGTGTTTTGTTCAAATCAACTGAATTGGCTATTTTGGTCTATGGCTTTGGTGATCTGACTAATTGGGGCAATGCACCAGAAACCACACATTGTCAGTCCATTGAGTAGAAAACACTCCACATCTAATAATACCAAAGTCAAATCGGCATGGGAAGTATTTAGTTGGAATTCCCTTAAACTGCACTATCAACATAGGAAGTCCAATCTTGTTTTTCAGCCCGAAGCCAAGTAGAGACGGTTGCTATGGCAACGGTTCAGGGACCCCGTTGGGAGATCCAGGTGCTGCTCTGGTTGTCATGGTAGTAGAAGGAAGAAAGGATATTATCCTGACAGCTCACTGTACTTTAGGACATTTTAACTAACTACATATTTTGTCATGATGACAGAGATAGACAGATGTCTCCTAGACCAGTATTCTCATATCAACCATCTGCTGGCTAGGTCTGGCGATCTGAACAGCAAGTTAACGTTTTTAAAAGCATTATAAAATTTATAGTGTTTACACCATATCTCCAACCAAGAGAACTTAACAGCTATGAAGTCTTGCTAAGATCTCTCAGAAGTTAAATCTGATTTTTCTTTAAACCACTCTCAGAATGGAGGTTGATGTGTTCTTGGGTCTGACCTGCCTCCTGCCTCACATCAAGACTATGCATGTTGGGGACAGAAATAGTTCTGTCATAGTTCTAATAGTTCTCTCATAACTAACACACACCACATACCAAGACGCACGAACGCACGCACACCCAACATACCACACACGCACAGCAAAAACTGAGAAGATTGAGGACAGAGATAGATCAAGGAGTGTGTGCAGGCCTGACGTAAACCCATGATCTCGTTTCCACTCCTGTACAGGTGTCTCTTCAGAAGGGCCTGTGACGTGCTCATGTTGCTACATTATTGGTGCTACATTATTGCCCAGATCTCATCTAGCCCTTAGTCACATGACAACAACTACACTCATGCCCTGATAAGGGCACATTTGTCTGCGCGTGTGTGTGTGTGTAGAAAGCATCTGGTTAGAAACCCATATAATAACAACATGTCCAACTCCTAAAATTAAATTGGATGTCTATGATGAAACCAATCAGCCAGTCAAGCTACTGTAGAACACCTTTATATCCATTCGTTAATGTCCCATAATCCACTGCTCCATTCACCTTCACAGTTCAAAATCCAAGAGTGACCAAACTCCTTACATAAAAAAAAAAGAAAAACCAAATGCATTAAAACCCTGTGCTCCCTTCCTGTTGTCTCCGTCACCTGGTTGGAGAGGTGGAGGAGCTTGTAGTCTAGGTCACTAGTTTTGGCAGGACAGTGCGGAGAGGGGCAGCCCCTCCTGAGTCCCCCATCATGTTGCTCCTCAGTTTGTTATTGGCTGCTGTGCCGCCTCCTCCCGCTTTATTGGGCAGGAGGGAGGGGAAGGAGGTGGACTGGTGTTCTGTGGCTCCTCTCTTCCCCGCAGGCTGAATGCTCTTGTCCCCGAGGGCCGGAGTGGGGGGTTTGGGGAGGCGGCGGTAGAGCCAGGCGTGTCTGAGAGCCTGACTGGGGGTCAGCCTGCTGGAGGGGTCCCAGTCTAGACACTTCTTAATGAAGTCAGTGAAGGTGGGGTCCTCGCAGCCCTTCAGGGCAGCACTCCACTCCTTGCTGCCCGGGGGGCCCCGGAGTTTACCCCTGCGGGACCGGGAGCCTGTGAGCACGGTGGCCCCGCTGGGCAGGGTGTTGGTCCCACAGTAGCGCGGGTGGCCTTTGGAGGAGATGAAGTTCTTGGCCCTCTTGGCCTGCTCCAGCAGCCTGGTAGGGGGCATGCCCTGAAGCTCCATGACACAGGCCAGCTGGTCCCCCTCGTCCTCCCCCGGGAACAGGGGGTATCCCGTGAGCAGCTCTGCCAAGATGCAGCCGAACGACCACATGTCGATGGGGAGGCCGTAGCGTGACCCCAGGATGACCTCCGGGGCGCGGTAGAAGCGGGACTGGATGTAGGTGTAGACACGCTGGTGCTCGAAACACGACGAGCCAAAGTCGATCACCTGGTTGGAGAGGGAGGGAGGAGAGGCTTAGATGTGTGTTGGGGATGTGTGTGTCTGTGTGCTTTAGGGATGTGTGTGTCCAGCTCATCATGCTCATATCCTTAAGTCACGTGATAAAGCGCTTATCAGAGAGTTTCTGAAGTTCCTTCACTCACACATCGCTAATAGTTGAACAGCTCAAATTTGCAAACTCACAACTCCTTTAGCCAATGTCTGGGATCAGTAATAATACAATTCACAGGTTGTCTTAGTTTACATAACTACATAGACGCCACTTAAATAAGCCATTAAATAAGTTCAAATTCATTACCATGGTAATAATGTGTTGTGACGTGCACTGAATGAGGTAGAATGACTATGAACAGTATCAAGAATTTCCAAGAACCGTGGATTTGAAAAGACACGTGCATTTCGATCCTGCTTCGGTCCCTAACGTTTGCATTTCTGTCGCTCATTTTACAGTCCATAAAAGTTGCACTTAACGACGGTTCGATGCACCGTGTTCGATGTGTTGCGGTCTCCCAGTTCCAGCCACAATAACGTCCCGTATACAGCTAACAGTAGCAACGTCTCACGCTCAGGTACACAAAACACAGTAGGGCTGTCAATCTTCATCTATAATACTATTCGAATTGCATTCCTTATTTTTAATATTGGAGTAATATTTGAATATTAATCCTCAAATTTAGCACATCAACTTACTGTCACTTAGACATCAATAGCAACCACAGCGAGCTAGCCAACGTGGAGGGCACTGACTGGTGGCAAGCTAACTTAGCTAGCTAGCTAACGTGTGCATACTATACTAACGTACATGGACACCAAGCTAGCTAGTTTACTATAATATATATCAATTATTATATATAACCTACCAACTGGTCTGTGGGTACATTGTCATCTACCCAGCTTGCTTGTAATTTCTTTCTTTAAAACTAGAAAGCCCGCTTATCACAGTAACATTAACTGAGCTAGACAACATCATGTATCCCTCGGCTCCATTCTCGCCGTTCTCTCTCCATTCTCTAACACAGATGAGCTGACATATTTTTATATTATTTATTTAAATAGTTTTGGTTTGTAATTGTTTTTGTTGATCAATCCTTATAAGAAAGAATAGTCATTTTTTATAAATGAAGGGAAAAAGAAACCAGTCTGAATCCTGTCACCATTGACAGTTGACTGATTATAGCCTGAATGGGCAAAGAATAAAAGTTTGGCAAATTTTACTTCTTTAAAAATGTTGTATTCCTTCTCTCCCCCAAACATTGGAATCGGAACCGGGATTCGATAAGAACCGGATTCGATAAGCAGATTCAGAACCTATGAAACTGAAATGATACCCTACAGGTCAGTCCTGGTGATGCACCATCTTGACCACCCTCTGTACAGCCTTATGGTCAAGGGCAGCTGCCATGCCAGGCAGTGATACAACCAGTCGGGACACACTCCATGGTCCGCCTGTTGGCACTGAGGAACCTGATGCCGCCGACATTCCACCACAGACCCACTGATGTGGATAGAGGCGTGGCTTCCTGTAGTCCACAATTAGTTTTGCTGACGTTGAGCAAGAGGTTGTTATCCTGACACCATGATGACAGGGTTCTCACCTCTCTGTAGGCTGTCTCATCGTTATACGAGATCAGGACAATGACGGCGGAGTCCTCAGCAATCTAAACAGTGATTGTGTTTGTAAATTGTAAGTATTTTGTATTTGTTTGTTTTTCTTCTTGTATTATTGTTCCCAGGGCACTTGTCAATGAGACCTAGGTCTTAATGTGCCTCCCTGGTTAAATAAAAGTTAAATATATATATACACACATTTTAAATAACAATGATGTTGGAGTAGTGTGTGGCTACACAGTCGTGTGAACAGGTATAACAGGAGGGGACTCAGCACACATCCCTGTGGGGCACCAGTGCTGACAGTCACTGTTGAAAAGGTGTAGCTGCCCGTCCGAACCACCGGGAGTCTGACCAATAGGAGGTCAAAGATCTACCTGGGCGAAGATGAGGCCTGGATCCCTGAGCCGCACCACAAGATCGTGGGGCAACCATGATGTTGGAAGATAAACAGCATTCTCACATTCGTGTTCCTTCGGTCCAGGTGAGAGATGGCAGAGTGGAGGGTCAGAGCGATGGCTGTTTACTTGGTCTGTAAGCCAACTGTATTGGGTTTAAAGTTGAGGGTGCTTTTGACTATCCACTGGAAGCACTTCATGACCAGGGATGGTAGTGTCACAGGGAGGTGGTTGTTTAGGCAGAGGACTTTTTTGGGACAGGGACAATGTTGGTCTTCTTCAAACATGTGGAGACTACAGACTGAAGCAGTGATAGATTGGAAATATTGTTCTGTATTTTTCATACAAGGAGCCTTGTGAGGGTTTATCCTTTTGAGGGATTTGCACATGTCAAATAGACAAAGAAAATATATTATTAAGGATTATTTTGTCATATTGTGTTTGAACTGGACAGAAACTTAGTAGAGGTCATTCCACACTGTGACTGACATGAGAATGTCTGGTTTTCATTAACCATCTCCCATCATGGATAATGATTACATAATCGTATCACGTTAGTATTCTGTAAATTCCTCACACCCATAACAGTACTTTTTTTTCAGAGAACTCAGAACACCCATGTGGTGTAGCGGTTCTGGGGAGGGGTCATGTCAGTCAGGTCCAACCTCCCAAGAACCACTATGTTCTAGTCCAAACTTCATAGAATCGCTACGCTCAGGAGCTTCCTCCAAAGAAGAACTGCTTTTGGTCACATTTAACAAGGATGACCTTTTGATCAGCTAGTTTTGAAGGTCAGATACGACTGTAACGGAACACGATGCAACAGATGAAAGTTATCAGCAACAGCCGGCCCGTTCAGACGGCAGGCCGCACGGCACCCGGCCCGTTCAGACGGCAGGCCGCACGGCACCCGGCCCGTTCAGACGGCAGGCCGCACGGCACCCGGCCCGTTCAGATGGCAGGCCGCACGGCACCCGGCCCGTTCAGACGGCAGGCCGCAAGGCACCCGGCCCGTTCAGACGGCAGGCCGCACGGCACCCGGCCCGTTCAGACGGCAGGCCGCAAGGCACCCGGCCCGTTCCATAGACATTGATTCAGAGAACACACCCTAACCTGACATTTAATGTCAGGCCTGTTGGACTTTGGTTGGGTAGCAGAACTCCAGTGTGTTTGAAACTCACCTTAATCCCAGAGCGTCCTTGCTGTTTCAGCAGTATGTTCTCCGGTTTCAGGTCACAGTGGATGATGCGGTGGTGGTTCAGGGCATCCAGGCACTGCAGGATGGAGTGAGCAAACTTCCTGACGAGCGGCAGAGAGAAGCCCTGGAACTTGTTCCTCTTAATTAGCTCATACAGGTTCATGCTCAGGAGTTCAAAGGTCATGCATATATGGTTCCTGAAGGTGAAGTTCTCCAGCATGTGCACAGCGTTCATGGTTCCGGTCCGGTCCTGCTTGCGGAGGTGTTCCAGGATGCGGATCTCTTCCTGAGCTTGCCGGTGGAAGCGCTTCTCGTTGCGGACCATCTTCAGTGCCAGATGTTGCTGCAGCTTGTGGTCGTACACCTTCGCCACCTAGTCATGAATACATTAACCAATACACCAATCAGTCTATCAACTCATCAGTCAACAACCACTCAGGGTACAGAAACACTACTTAGTTGGACCTCAAGGAACTAGGGCTAAGGTTAGGGTCAGAGGTTAATCTTAGGGTCAGGTGTTACCTGGCCAAAGCTGCCCTTGCCGATGACCTTCAGGAACTCGTATCTAAAGGCCAGGTGATCGTGAGGAACGTGGATGTAGCCCCCCTGCTCGTCATCAAATCCCCCATTGTTGTTGCCACCAGCAACCGCAGGGCGCTTCTTAGCGTTAGGACCCAGGAAATACACCTGTTGGAAACGGTCATATTAATAACAGCGCCCTGATGGAAACGGTCATATTAATAACAGCGCCCTGATGGAAACGGTCATATTAATAACAGTGCCCTGATGGAAACGGTCATATTAATAACAGCGCCCTGATGGAAACGGTCATATTAATAACAGTGCCCTGATGGAAACGGTCATATTAATAAGAATGTCTAATTGGTTAGGTTTCGGCATAAAGATTAGGTTATTGATGTTAAGATTAGAGTTGTATATTTCTAATGGCACTAAACAGCCGGTAAACACTAAGTAAAACCAACTTTTACCTCAGGGTAGGAGTGTATCTCGGTCTGCTCCTGAGTGGTGAGTTGAGATCGGTATTGTCTGAGGGCCTGTTCTGGGTTCAAAGGTCCCACCAGCTTGCCCCCACCTCCTCCGTTCACCCCCCGGGGCCCACAGCCCTCGGAAGACCCCTTACTGGATGTCGTACTGTCCACGCTGCGCTCCTTAGAGAGTCCCGTTACCGGGCCCGGTTTACCGGCCGGCTGCCCAGCAGTGACACCGCTGCCATTGTGAGTTGTCGTGGAGGTAACAGCATTGACCTTGCGGTTGTAGGTAGAATCTTCATACAGGTACTTGACCTTCAGTTGACCCCCGCGAGCCCCGACCTGGTCCCGCATCACACCTGGCTTATTCACCTGGAGGGAGAAGAGAGGGTGAGAAGAGAGGAAGAGAAGAGAGGGAGAGAAGAGAGGCAAAGACAGAGCAACATCAGTGTTTGGCTGGGTGTAACCAGTGGAAGATAAACCCCCACACATCTAGTTCAACTGGTTCAGCATCCGGACCCAAACTAACCCGGTTGTCTCAGTCACGTCATACTTTCTATTTATTGGCAGAACGCAACGAGCAGCCAATTTATTTAAATATTTCAAATTGTATGTTCAATGTGGTGGCGTTCCCTGTTGGAAACCATGGTTCAATAACCTTTCACCCTTCACCTCTGTCTCCACTTGACCAGTCTCCCTCTGATTCCTACTGTCAACAAAAAACTTAAAAAATATATTAAAATAAGGAGAACAACTGTCTACTTTCCTTGGAAAAACCGTAATTCATACCCTACATCGTATCCGTTCTTTATTTTGTATCAGATATTCATTTTTCGTTCCATAAAACAATGTCGTTTTTATTTGACCATTTTCCCTAAGACAACAGCAGCCCAGATGAGGGTTGGGGTGTGTCTCTCAGTAAAACAGCCTATTCCACAGAAGCAAGTTAAACATCTCCTCTCTCTTCCTTAACCAATTAAACATCATTTAACCACGCAGGTGCCCATTGCTCTCTCCTTCATTTTCTCCTCTCCATTCCACTAGTCTGTCTTCTCCTCTACTCGTCTCCATTCACGAGAAGAAAGAACCTGCCACATGATTATGAAGTAGAAGGGAAATGGCTGTCATGACAGTTAGATTAGCTGCTGTGTGAGACAACAGTGGAGCAGTCACTTAATAATCTATGTTTCCCTTTATCAAGCATAGTGCTGTATCGTATATGCAGGCGAGTCAGTGGCTTAGTGGTTAGGGAGTCCGGCTTGTAATTGGAAGGTTCCTGGCTCAAATCCTGACTGGGCCAATTGCTGTGGTGTTCCTGGGCAAGGCACTTCACCTTATGTTGCTCCTGGGAAAAATGTCCCTGTATTTACTGTAAATTACTTCGGGGTCAAAGGGTATGCTAAATGACTAAAATGTAAATGTACACAAACGTTATGTTAGGCAGAATGAGGCTTCTGAAGTACACCTTTACTGACCCCCCCCCTTCTCTTTTCTGAAACCCCATCCGTATACCCATCTGCCCACCCGAACATCCAATATACTGTCTGGAATACCACTGTGTGTGTGTGTGTGTGTGTGTGTGTGTGTGTGTGTGTGTGTGTGTG
>JACXGI010015778.1:0-16951 GCA_016801175.1 Esox masquinongy | reverse complement strand
AGAGGTAATGAAACACAACACACTTGTTTTTGGATCTCTAACTCATATGGATAGTGAGCAATTAAAAAAGAGTGGTTTCGATAGATAAATTCCTGTAAATTTACCGAAATTTGAAATGGCAAATCTAAGGGGCGTACTCTTGACAAGGAAGGTCAGTGAACAAAATGCAAGTGGTTTTAGTGGTCCATGTCATCTGGATAAGAATCTATTAAAAATAGTTCATGTGAATTAGGTAATAGGGTTGTAAAAATACATTAAATTGTAAAATGAACTACAGATAATGAATTTGGAAAAAGCAAGAATTGTACCTTTCAGAAGAAAGGTGAAGAAACACAACACATTGGTTTGTAGATCTCTAACTCATATGGATATTGAGCTATTAAAAAAAGAGTTGTTTCGAAAGATAAATTAGTGTAAATTCAATGAAATTGAAAATGGCAAATCTAAGGGGCATACTCTTGACAAGGAAGGTCAGTGAACAAAATGCAAGTGGTTTTAGTGGTCCATGTCATCTGGATTGGAAGCTATTAAAAATAGTTCATGTGAATTTGGTACTATAGTTGTAATAATGCATTTAATTTTAAAATAAAATTAAGGTAATGAATTTGGAAAAAAGAGGTGTACCTTTCAGAGGAGAGGAAAAGGAACACAGCACACTTATTTGTAGATCTCTAACTCATATGGATAGTGAGCTATTAAAAAGAGTGGTTTCAAAAGATAACATCCTGTAAATTAACCAAAATTGAAAATGGTCAAACTAAGGGGCGTACTCTTGACGAGAAAGGTCTGTGAACAAAATGCAAGTGGTTTTAGTGGTCCGTGTCATCTGGATCGGAAGCTATTAAAAAAAGTTAATGTTATTTAGGTAATAGAGTTGTAAAAATGCATGTATTTTTCAAATAAAATCAAAATAATGAATTTGGAAAAAATAATAGGTGTACCTTTCAGAACAGAGGTAACGGAACACACCACACTTGTTTTTAGATCTCTAAGTCAGATAGTGATATATTAAACAAGGTCAGTGAACAAAATGCAAGTGGTTTTAGAAGTCCATGTCATCTGGATTGGAAGCTATTAAAAATAGTTCATGTAAATTAGGTAATTGAGTTGTAATAACAAAATTGTAGTTAGTAAATTTTATACAGAGTATTGTATAATAGAGGAAAGGTAAAGGAACACACCACATGTTTTTTTAGATTTGTAGCTCATATGGATAGTGAGCTATTAAAAATAGTGGTAGAGAAGGACAAAAGCTACTACAATTAACAAAATTGAAAATGGCAAATCCACAGACTGTACTCTGGAGAAGGAAGGTCAGTGACCACTATAAATGTGGTTTCAGATGTCTTCTTGATAGGAAATTATTAAAAAGGTTACATTAAAAGGTATCTATATTTGGTAATAAAGTTGTATTGATTCATATATTTTAATATACAATACAGAGAATTTACTTTTGAATATTGGTGTAACATTGAGAGGATAGGTACAGGAACACACTACACTCGTTTGTAGATCTCCATCTCATATGGATAATGAGCTATTAAAAAGGTATTGCATACACTGGAAGTCTACACACCCCTGTGAAAATGCCAGGGTTTTGTGATGTAAAAGAATGAGACAAAGATAAATCATTTCAGAACTTTTTCCACCTTAAACTAATACTTTGTTGAAGCACCTTTTGATTTTATTACAGCACTCAGTCTTTTTGGGTAGGAGTCTATTAGCACATCTGGCACATCTTGACGTGGCAATATTTGCCCACATCTTGACGTGGCAATATTTGCCCACTCTTCTTTGCAAAAGTGCTCCAAATATGTCAGATTACAAGGACATCTCCTGTGCACAGCCCTCTTTAGATCACCCCACAGATGTTCAATTGGATTCAGGTCTGGGCTCTGGCTGAGCCATTACAAAACGTTAATCTTCTTCTGGTGAAGCCATGCTTTTGTGGATTTGGAAGTGTGCTTTTGGTTGTTGTCGTGCTGAAAGGTGAACTTCCTCTTCATCTTCAGCTTTCTAACGGACACCTGAAGGTTTTGTGCCAAAATTGCCTGGTATTTGGAACTGTTCATAATTCCCTCCACCCTGTCTAAGGCCCCGGTTCCAGCTGAAGAAAAACAGCCCCAAAGCATGATGCTGCCACCACCATGCTTCACTGTGGGTATGGTGTTCTTTGGGTAATGTGCAGTGTTGTTTTTGCGCCAAACATACCTTTTGGAATTATGGCCAAAAAGTTCAACCTTGGTTTCATCAGACCATAACACATTTTCCCACGTGCTTTTGGGGGACTTGGTGTTTGTTTTTGTAAACTTCAGCCAGGCTTGGATGTTTTTCTTTGTAAGAAAAGGCTTCCGTCTTGCCACCCTACCCCATAGCCCATTCATATGAAGAATACGGGAGATTGTTGTCACATATAGCACACAGCCAGTACTTACCAGAAATTCCTGCAGTTCCTTTAATGTTGCTGTAGGTCTCTTGGAAGCCTCCCTGACCAGTTTTCTTCTCGTCTTTTCATCAATTTTGGAGGGACATCCAGTTCTTGGTAATGTCTCTGTTGTGCCATATTTTTTCCACTTGATGATGACTGTCTTCACTGTGTTCCATGGTATATCTAATGCTTTGGAAATTCTTTTGTAGCCTTCTCCTGACTGATATCTTTCAACAATGAGATCCCTCTGATGCTTTGGAAGCTCTCTGCGGACTATGGCTTTTGCTCTGAGATGCAACTAAGAAAATGTCAGGAAAATCCTACTAGAACAGCTGAACTTTATTTGTAAATAATCAGAGTCACTTTAAATGATGGCAGATGTGTAGTGACTTCTATTTAACATGCGTTTGAATGTGATTGGTTAATTCTGAACACAGCCACATCCCCAGTTATAAGAGGGTGTGCACACTTATGCAACCAGGTTATTGTAAGGTTTTTATTTTTCATTTTTCCCCCTCGAAGATATGTTTGTTTGTTTGTTTTTCAATTTGTTTTTCAATTGAATTGTTCACATTATAGGTCACATTAAAAGTGGAAAAAGTTCTGACATTATTTATCTTTGTCTCATTCTTTTACATCACAAAAACCTGGCATTTTCACAGGGGTGTGTAGATTTTTATATCCACTGTAGATGGATATACAATTGTTTTTAGAGGCACATGTCACCTGGATCGAAACTTATTGTAAAACGCATCTAATGTTAGAGTTGTGATAAGGTAAACATTTTTACAAAAATGAAGACAAATAATGGGGAAAATGAAAGGTGTCCCTTTCTAAGGACAGGTAAAGGTACATAAACTTTTCTGTACATCTCTAGCTGATGTGTTTTGAGCTATTAGAAAAATGCAGTTTAGAATGAGAAATTAAAGCAGAAGGAAAGAAATAAGGGGGGAATTGGGACAAGGAAGGTCAGTGATCAAAACATAAATTGATTTAGACCTAATATGTCTCTTGGATAATATCATAATCTGTATAATGATTTAGCTTATTTGTGTTTATTTTTTTAGTATAAACAAATAATAACAGCTTTTTTAATTAGAAATGTGGAGAAAAAATAGAAGTAGGCACAAGATAGAAAATGTTGAAATAATGATTTCTGCCCAATGCACTTTTAAGAACGAAACAGACAAACCAAAGGGTGTACCTTGCTCTCTACCTTCACCTGATTCTATATATATCGCTGTCGTCTTTGTAGGACATTTTTGGGGAGCGCTATTAACAAGCAAACTCTGAATATCGAACATAAAACCAAATTTACCCCGGTGCACAGGTCTCGTTTTCTCGATTCCGACAGGAGTTTCCAAGTGGCAGGAAACCTTTATGGCAATATTGTAGTCCGTCTGCACATAACCAACGAACGTCGCAAGGGAACGTTAACAAATTGCATCGTCAACTCTTTGACAACATCACCTAAAAACGTCAAACCAATGTAAAACTGTTCAGGAAGAAAGGGAAATGGGCTGCTTTTTATAGATTGCTAAACTTTTTTTTATGGATAATATAGATATAGATATATTTGCTATGAACACATTAAAACATAATGTATAGTTTAGAATTTCAATAGCTCCCTGATCACATGACCTAGATGCTTCAAAGCACTGTTATAGTCTTCAGAGGGATGGCTCACACATTGCACAGCCTTTGGTTTCCCAGTTAAGCACCTGCACAATTTTAGGGAATATTCAAAAAATTCAATAGCTTTCTCAACATGAGACTGAGGCACATTATTTTCATGCTAGATTATTCCCTACTTAGGGCAGAATGTTGCACACCCTTTAGTTTCCCCAAAATATTGATCCCATTTTTTTAAATACACATATGACTAAATCACTTGTAAATTCAATAGTTCCCTGATCACACAAACTAGACACTTCAAATCCATCTTATAATCCTCAGAGTGTAGGGTCACACATTGCACAGGCATTGGTCTCCCAGTTAAGCACCTACACAATTTTAGAGAAGCACTTTAAAATTATAAATGTCAATAGCTTTCTCAGAATGAGACTGAGACATCATTTTCATGCTAGATTATTCCCTACATAGGGCAGAATGTTGCACACCCTTTAGTTTCCCCAAAATATGGATCCCGTTTTTTTTAATACACATATATGACAAAATTGCTTGTAAATTCAATAGCTCCCTGATCACATGACCTAGATGCTTAAAAGCACTGTTGTAGTCTTCAGAGGGTTGGCTCACACATTGCACAGCCTTTGGTGTCCCAGTTAAGCACCAGCACAATTTTAGGGAAGCATTTGAATATTCAAAAATTCAATAGCTTTCTCAATTTGCTTTACCCTTGTTAAATAGCTCTGTGGTTAGAGACGCGGACCTTCAACCATAGATCCCGCGTTCGAATTTCGTCAAAGCAAATTATGTATTAGGATTTGTTCCGGATAGATAAAAACTTCGCTGGCTACAACCTTCAGTAGCTCCGTTATAGTAAGCCTAAAATAAAACTGTTCACGGTTATATTGCGACTATTCCTGGTGGATTTTCGAAGTACGCATCCGTGCATGATTTTTGTGGTAATAGGCTAGATAAAACCCCATTCGGCAGTAAAAAAGTAGAGGTTTCAAGGAGTCTCTCGTCTTTTCACTTGTAAAAGTCAGTTATCGTCACCTATATTGATAGTTATTGTATTAATGTCATTCACGAATGAAAGAAAAGCTTTGGCTGTGTTAAGTTCAAGTAGTAAGTTAGATACTAGTAAGCCTATTACTGGCTAATAAGCTGTTAAAATGGCCATTACTGTATGTAACCATCTTTACAGCAAACAGAACATAAAAAGCACTGAACAGAACAAAAATAAATGACAGCAAAATAATGTATATTGGGAACTACAGTGTAGCCTATGCAAATGAAAATATTAATATATTAAAACACAAAACAACACAGCTGTTCGAAACTGGTGGATGGAGCTGAGTATGGGAGTTTATTCTTAAAGATCCATTTAGCAATTGTTGACCACAGATTTTAAGAGAAAGGACAGCGTTACATTTTTGTAATACAACGATGTTCAAACGTGTTGCAATATGTTGGCAAGAGTGTTTATGTATATATCGTTTTCCACGTGAGGCAGTTTGGGAGAGCACAGGATCAAAGGCTTAAAATGGGGGATGACAAAAGTCCTCCAGATTCGGGTTTAATTTATTTGACAAAACAGGTAGCAAGCCACAGCTAAACAGGGGATTTTGCTAGATAATTTCTACAAACATTACGATGATATTCTGGCATACCTGGTTAGTACACAACATTTATTAGCAACATGCACCTAAGAAATTAACCCACCATCGCATCTTCCTGGGGTTTGTGTTTGGTAAAACGTTTTTTACAAATAAGTGTCTCGGTCAACTGGAGCTTCTTTCCTCGAAGTGTACCCAGTAAGCCACGCCCACTAAGGTGTGACTGGGTGCTTTTTGAGAGCCTGCGGCAGCACCAGCTGTTCCACGGCAGTTGGAAATAGGAACGCGAGGAGAAAGGCTTGATAACGGAAATATCTGATGAATTACAGCACCTCTCCTCTCTAGGCACACCGTTGGGTTAACGGTTTATATTTCCACCGTCACAACATAAATCAACGCTTGGACAGTTTTATTTTCGAGGTTCTGTTCTATCTTTCAAGGTGAGTACAGTAGCAAGAACATACAGTACTGCACTGTAGTCGCAAACCTGGTCGAGATTTTATTTTCAGTTTGAGCCTAGACTGTCCAAGAGCTTTGATTTAATCTGTACTACTAGCTACCTAATGATCTTGCGTGTTTCGGAAATCATTAGCTAACGTTTGCTAGCTGTACTGTTTTTTTGCCGATTAGATGTACTTGTCACACTACATTCATTTATGTAGTGTGACAAGTACATTTCAGCAGTTCCCACTTAGATTTTGAACCACACTGCTATGCATAAAGTAAGATAGCAAACGTTACTATACAACTGCAACTTTTTTCTCTTCATACATGCCTGATCTTGACAGTTACCTACCTGTCATACTCATTTGACGTTCTTTGTGTATTCAGTCTATTTTGAACTTGGTTAACGGTCTAGGGAATGTGTCAGTGGCTGCGCTGAAAAACAGTGACATCACCAGCTAAAGAGAATGGCCCCAGCTCTGACCAAGATCTCCAAAAACAACCATGGAATCCACCTGGCAACCCCTCTCAACCCCAGCAACATGGATGCAGATTGGGCAATGTTCAACATTGACTGTGATCCTCAGTTGAAACCGGAGGACAGCTATGCTCAGCAGGGTTGGCTCAACCTCTCTTTGCCTTTCATAGACACCTGTTGCTCTAGCAAGAGACCCCTTGAATTTCCTGACTTGCCTGGACAGTACAGAACAGTTCTTCTCTCCAGCCCTGGTTCCCTGCTTAGCCTCCTGTCCCTTAACAAACACATAAATAAGTTTCTGGTGGCCTGTCCTGGTGCACAGGATATGTATAATGTTCCTGTTCCTGAACACAATAGCCAGGGTGTGACTTGGCAGCAACATCAACAGCAGTGTCACCTCAGTGATCATGGACCAAATACCTGTGATATCCCTCAGTCTCCTGGGGGATATCACAGCGTGGGGCAGGGGGAGGGGGGCTCCATCCATACAGACACAACTCCAGCCCAGCCGTGGACAAGTGGGGCTGAGAGCCAGGGTCAGGTGCAACCTGTCACCGCAATGGTGGAGGAGGCAGTGAGAGAGCAGACCTGCTGCTATCTCTCCCAACAGGAAACCCTGTTAGAACGTGCTGGGCTGATCCAGAAGAGGCTCCAGGCTCTTCTCGGGGACCATGTCTCTCGTCACTGCAGCCTCCAGCTGGAAGGTCTGATGGGGAATTGGGGCAGAGAGTCTCTGGATCCCCCATCACTTCCCCCTGCTGACACCAAGCCTTTGGATTTAGCCTTGATGCTGCAGAGACGGACAGGTACACTGAGCAACGGGGTCCTGGACCCTGCCTTTCAACAGACTTCCTCACCCTTTTTCCCCTCCAAAGAGATCCAGGAGTTTGCCAGCTATGCCCAGGTCTTGCTGCACAGAGTGCAGGGTGCGGTGGACTCTGATGCCACGGAAAGCAGCTCAGATGACGAGTTGGAGCCTACGCAGGAATGGGGGAGCACATCCCAACCGGTGTGAGTAGAGACCTTCTGGTAATGTGCTGTAGTCGTATGGTTGTAAAGCTGTTAACCATGAAAATGGCTGTTTAGCTTAAGAATTTTAAATGGCATTTTATTTCACATTTGGATGCTGAAATTGTCATAGGCCTAATTGTATGCGGCATGAGCAATGCATTTTGAAAGTGAAAACAGTTTTGGGTGCGATTGAAAGCTGTTAACTGAACGTGTGTAGCTTTGTTTGACCTTGGGTCTGTTTCTTGTTTAAAACAGGCTGGTGTTTTCCTGGATCCCACAGTGGGTTGTTACAGCTAGATCAACAGGGTTATGAGGAGAAGTAGGCAAAGAGAAACGCCATATGGCCGTGAGGGAATTAGAAATGAAAGGAAACAGACCATATGCCTTAAACCAGTTAAAAATACATTTTACTTGACTCAGTTTGATGCAAAATTGCACAGTTCTGTAACACACAAGAAAGTCATTAGAGTACCTTTAGGTAGTTTTGCCTGGGCAATTGGTCATAATAGCTGTTGGAGCTGAACAGGGAGGTGATTTAGTGAGTAGATATTATCCATGATCTGACTGCATAGTATGCACATGTTTTAGGGTAGTTCTACCTTGTTACTGTTTGGCTCCTCATAGTGTGTTTGATTTGGACCCACTGGGTCAACTTGATGACCATTCCCTCCTTACAGTTGTGGAGAATAGAGACTGATGTTTCTCGATTTAGTTTTGCCTGACTGTGTCAGGGTGCATCTGGCCAGTCTGTTGGTTTCAGAACTATAGATCAGTGTGTCTGTGTACTGAATGTTTGGGACAAACAGACTTGTTTTCTGTTACTCGGGTAGAATGTGTATTGCTGTCATCATCTTTTTTTCTCCCTTCTCTCTGCTTGTGATGCCCTTCTTTTCATAGACAGTCAAACTGCCTGTTCAGCACAGGGACTAAAACATTCATTCAAGGATTGTTTTAAAAATATCCAGAGCAGAAGAGGCATGTTCTACTTATTTTGCTCTATCTGTCTGTCTATATAAGAACATATATAGACAGTAACATTAGGCCTGAACATGCACATTACGTTTAACTTTTAGGATTGGCAAAAAAAAAAACATTATTATGGGTCCTTGGCCATTAACTTAAAATATCTGGGGGTCTGACTTTGACATAAAAAAGTTTGAAAACCCTAGTTCTATAACATCTCTGCCCAGATAGGAAACTGCCACTTATAGCTGCATGATCACTCCAGGTTTCTTAGGATGTAGTAAAGATTTTTTGTTTTCTTCTAATGGTTTTGTGAGAGGTTTAACCTAGCACACGTCCCTGAGTCAATCCCAACGATGAGTTGGTTTTTCCTTTTAGTACAGCAAGGACAGCAAGATGTGTATCACTAGGTAACCTGTTCTCCCTGTCTGGAATGTAGTGATGGAGACTGAGTTTGAGTTTTCTCAACACTAGCTTTTGCACACTAACATACTGGAACACTCCAGAGGTAATGCAGCAACCGGTATGTTTGTGGCACATTTAGCGACCGTTGCGTCGTCAATCAGCTGTTTATTCAGGACAGATGTTATGATTTTGTTTTGTTTGGTTGTCATCCGTGACTGTTGCTTGGTTATATGATAATAGTGCCAGCCCAAGGTAGATAGGGGATCATTTCATAAGGGAGAGTTTATGGCATGCACCTCCTCTGGTTATATCTCTCCTCGTCTGACTCTAGATTGCCATTTAAGGACCCTCATTTGAAAAATATGAAACCTGTGTGCTTACATAACTAAAATTAGGGAGTCAAATTCCAATTTTAGATTCCTGGAAAATAAAACGAGGGGCACTCCCTGTGAGCTTTGCTTCAAGGCCGAGCTATAACAAGAGGAACAGTGTTTAAGAATGCAGAGCTCAGCTCATACATGTAGGTACTAGCTGTTTTTTTGCCCAGTCGGCATCCGGCCAAAAATGTTTCTGTATCTGAGCGATTCCAGAGTTATGGTAAATTACATTAAAAAAATTCATTCATCATTCATAACATTTCTTATGAATGTTATGGATCTTAACCTTTAGGCTAATTTAAAGTAATTTTGCAGACACCGGTTTCCGGAGTAACTTAAAGTAGTGAGTACATTTTAAAAAAGAAATTCTCCATACTGGGCCCTTGTGGGAATCTAACCCTCAACCCTGGCCTTGCAAGTGCCTTGCCCATATCAAGTAAGCCACGCAGGATCATAGATACACATATTACAACGCTAAAAAAAAAGATACTGACTATGACAGAAAGAAACCAGTTATAGGTGATGTAAAACCTTGATAAGTTTACTTCACCGATACATTTTCAAGAGGACACCACCCCCAACCCCATCCTCATTAAAATTCTGTAGCAAACTCAACTCTGAGATTGTATGGGCTGTGTTTATCTGATAACCTGGGATGGAGGGAGGAAGTCTAGTCCTCTGTGGAAAGCCTCTTCTCTGTTTGGCTGTGTTGGCTGCCTCTGCCCTGGTGCACTGCTCTATTGCTCTGGAAATATGTCTGGAATTTTCCTGTTTGTCACAGCAGGCCCGCAGCGGGAGGGCAGGCAGACCAAGGCAGAGCTGGCTATTATGTCTGTGAGGAGACTGCTTTGGCTGGAGATGGGGGTGACGGTTTTATAATGTGTGGACCGGTTCCACTGCCTTGCCTCCAACCCAAAGGATATGAACAGTAATTGTTCACTGTATTTGTTATGAAATGACACTTTCAAACCACACTGGCGGTTACAGCTGGTGTGATTTGTGGTGGTGTGTGTAGGTCTATGCCCGAAACAGTCACTAGCCCACCCAGTCTGTCTGATCACCTTTCCCTGACGTTCTCATCTCGGTTTGAAGTGGCTTGCTCCTGGCATTTCCAGAGAGCCATGGTAACTAACCTAAACTGGACTGTGGAACCGTCCTGCTGGGAAACAATGTCCAGCCCTGCCCTGGAGTAGGGGAAATAGTCAAACGCAACAGTGGCTCCTTGGAAACCTGTCCCCAGCTTGCTAATGATTTATTAGACTTTGTACTCTAGACGGAATAAGAAAAATGTCCCAACCTTATCTGCCCTGTTAGGGAAAGGCTTGTATGCAGAAGCCGCATCGTCAGCTGTACTGTCGTTCTTTCTGATGAATGAATAATGTCGGTCTCACTACATGTTTTTTAAGCTGATGTTAGCTTGCTAGCACGTCATGGCTTCCTAGTTTTCATCACTATCAAACTTAAGAGATGCTGCCAATTGGGCCACAAAACTCTAGAGGTCAAATTTTGGCAAGGCCTAGGCGCCCTTCTCTTGCAGCTATCGTCAAGCTCTGTCGGCATTACAGTCCAAATGTACGAAATTATTTACAATTACTTAGACTAAAATGTTCTAATAAATCTTGTTAACGTTAATAGGCACGTAACATATCGAATTTGTTGATGTTGTTGTCTAAACGTGGCTCCCTCCTGCTTATGTGTCTGTCATTTTCTGGCTCTCTGTCCGTCTTTGTTTTTCTCTCTCAAACTCTCTTCAGACGGCATGGATGTGAGTGGAGGTGGCAGAAGGAGAGGGCTGAGGTGGGCAGTAGGTGGTCTTGGTTACAGCTGCGTGTGGCGGAGCTGGAGGGACACATTCAACAGCTGGGAGACCTTTACAGACAGATCACGTCTAACAAGGTAGTGGTTGTGAAGTTCATACACACATAGAAACACATTCATTTCGTTTTTACAGGTTTCTGATTCCCTTTTCTTCCACTGTTTTGTTTTGTCACTTTTTTTGTCACGCTGTTTTTCTTCCCTGTTTTTTTTGTCTTTTTTTTTGCATAGAAAAAACACATAATTGAATGTTCTGTTGTCCTCAACAATGTTTAAACCACATCTGTGCATTTGTGTTTCACTTAAGTATATTGTACATGGGACAAAAACACGCCCAAACTGGTTATATCCTAAAATGTGCCCCTTTGAAATTTTTGTTTTTTAGGCACAAGTTACAGTTAGGGTTAGAATTCGGTTTAAGGTTAGGCATTATGTGTTTGTGTTAGGGTGAGGTTAAGTTTATTCATAAAAGTTAGGTTGTTGGGGTTAAGGTTAGGGTTAGAATTAGTACAAAATAGGATTTTTCCATGGGCAATCAACTTTGGTTTCCCCATCTACAAGAGAGAGGCTGACTAAGTAAACGTGCGCATTCCTGTGTGTGCCTGTGTGTGTGCGCATTCCCAACACAATGACCTAGCTCATAACCTTCGCTATGATTGTTTGAATTATTGGTGGCTGGTGATTCTTTATGGCTTCAGAGTAATGGCTGGAACGGAAATAAATAGAATGATATGAATCACACTTACCTTGTTGATTCCATTCTAGGCTTGGCAGCTATATTTATGCTTTCCGTCACCTCTGATGTGTGACTATGCACTATTTGTGAAATTGATGGCAGTGTGTTTGTGGTCCAGGGGAGTGTGATCCTGGCAGAGTCGCAGCCGTTGACAGACTGGCAGATTCAGCAGACGTTACTAACGGAAACGGCAGGGCTGTTGTTGACGGCGAGGGGGAGTGCTAGAGACCCTCCATCTGACACAGAAAACGAACCTAGCAGCCCCACGCGCCTCCTCAGGAACATAGAGAGACAGGTAGGTGTTTTATGTTACCTTAAATTCAACATCAACATTGACTCTTGCATGGTGCTACTGCTCAAGGATGGTTGAACATTGGGCTACAGTAGCTGGTAGGAAGGCCTAACCTATAAAATATAACTAACTAATTAGGTAGGCAATTCAAAACTTCTTGTAGCCTGTTTGGTTGTCTCTAGTTTACAGTTTAGCTATCTACATGTTTTATTGCTTTCGTTATGTCCCCAAGAATTTTCAACCAAAACTCAAGAATAAGGCCATGCAAAGTAGATAAACATTTAAAAAAACAAAAACAAGATTCATATGACAAGTTCTTTTGACAAGATGAACTTTGTAGTATTTTTATGGATTCTGTTCTATTGATGGGATTCAAAACATGAATAATTGTGTTTAACCAGGTTGAGACTCAGTAAGGTTGAAAAATGTGCAGGTGGGGTGGTGGCGTGGTGCGCCATGTGGACCTGCCAATTAGCCCTATATGTTTTCTCAGTGCCTCTCAGTTATGTGTAGTAGATGTGTAGTGGATTGACATGTTGTTGGGTCCCTCAGAGTGCTCAGCTCAGCCAGATGGTCAGCAGCCTGATGCCCCCTCTGAACCTCTCTCCAACCCCCTCTCCCATCTCCAAAGACTCCTGGCAGGGGAACGGACAGAAGAGAGCCTTCAACAGGTAGGTTTACACACCCAGTTCACCCTGTCAGCCCTTCAACCCACATTGTAATCATCTGTGCGGTTCAGCTTAATTCATTAGGATCACCGTTAGCCGCTCCTAATGCAGTAGCTCCTTGTCCTGGGATCCAGACGCTAGAGTACATGTGTAACCAAGCCAACCCAATACAGTACCTTACAGCTTGGCTCTGTTCTGTATGGCCCAGTAGTTTGAAAAGGGTAAGGTGTCCTTAAGTCAAAATCATAAATATCCCCTCAGATTCAGACAACTAGTGAGTGTTGGATCCGTGATATTCTAAAGCCAGTATGCACTAGTCTCAGTGTCAAATGACCACCTTTTTCTTGTATAGTGAACTAGTTTTGACCAAAACCACTATGGCTCTGGTCAAAAGTAGCACACTATAAACGGAATAGGGTGCCGTTAGTGCTAAAGACCTACTTTACGGACAAGAGAAGATCTAAGATCGGCTATCCGTCACTATGATGTTCAACATGCTCTCTATTCTAAAAACAACTTGTGGAAAACGTTCATAGTATAAGGCTGATTTCAAACAAAGGCATTAAGATTGAGTTCTTCCTTCCTCTTGCCCTTTTAACTGTCAATAAATTAACTTCTCAGTGTTTTTAGATTTAAAAAAAAATATTACCTATAGTTACTGAGTGTTTTTCCTCCTGATTTTCTTTCATGAAATAGGTTAAATATAGTTGTACATAGTTTTTCTTTGTTGTATTTATGTGTAATTGAGGGGTGTCTTGGAATCGTTATGGCTTTGGGCTGGTCTTAATTGTAAATGATTGAAAAAGAAAACAATAATAAGAAAACAACATTTTTCCAGTGTTGGGGTAGTGTAAGCATACCCTAACAACAGAAGGATGTGGCCCAGTCCTAAAAAATGTCTTGACTGAAAAATGTTTTGATGTAAATATGACAGAGTATATGAAGTATTACCTACTGTATGTTTAGTGTGCAGATCGTTTTCTCACATTGCATTTAACATTTTAGTCATTTAGAGAAGCATTCTAATCCAGTCTAGTCTAAAAGAACCGAACGAGACACACAAGTTAGGAGAAACAGCCATTTTGGCGTGGCAGTCCTTCAAGTGTCTTCTGTGTTGTCCCCTGCAGTGGCTTGGTCCTGGGTGGGGTTGACTCCTCTCAGAAGGTACCTAAGAGGAGAAGAGTGAACCGCAGAAAATGCCAACTGCCTCAGGTTGATGCCACGTGTGTCTCGGCACGCACCCGGCCCCTGGTGACTTATCACAAACCACGACTCTTTACTCACACGATCGCCACCAGCCACAGACCACAGGTAGCCACCCTGAAAGCCACTTAAACACACACACAAGCGGTTGAAACTCCAGGCGCCTTCTGTCCTGGGACGATGACAAGATACGGGAGCTGTTCCAAACACGTACTGGGAGAGTTCATATCACCGTTCTACATCACTGTACTTCAGATTTTGTCAACCATGCTGGTGCTACAGATCACAACATTCAGCTTTATTCACATTGTAGGAACAGCTGATGGGGAAAATGAATTCCTCAAAGCCTTGTGCACTAACAAGCAGATTCATGTGGTAGAGATGCAAATACTGTGACTGTTAGATCTTTTGAAAGAGGGGAGATCTGAAGATTGTACCTGGCACGTGTCATAAATGACTACCTTTGGCTGCTTTATGATGAAATAAAGTTAATTTGCAAAGCAATAGAACATGACAGATGATAATGCTGCTTTCAATGGACAAATGATGCAATAATTCCCTCAACATTTTTGTGTTCAGATTTCAGTTTTTAAACAATTACGTTTAGCGTGGTAAAATCGTTTCAAAATTGACGACCTCCACACAGACACTAAGGTAGATCATGTGCAGTGCGTCGTGCTATAGACCTTCAGTCATTGGTTAGTCTTGTGACCACTTGATCTCTACATAGGCGTGTCAACTGAATCAGACCTTAATGTTAATAAGCCTACTTTATATTTGTCCAACAATACCGGTGTATAGAACATATTTATATTACTACAAGTCTCATTTAAAGTTTCGCTACCGGGGCATTCCTCATGTTGGCGTTGGCGTTGAAGTGGATGTGAGAAACAATTGGCTATAGATATCACTTTGACATGTAGGTTAATTATGTTTAAAAAAGATTTCAATGTTGGCAGCCCTATTTATTTATTAAAGTACACTTATAATATGGTTCTCTTATAATGTAAATGTTATTAGTATGTAGTCTCGTTGCCCTACACACACACACACACACACACACACACACACACACACACACACACACACACATCAAGTGCTTTAAGTGCTTATATTAACATGTAGTGCTAAAGTAATATTTCCATGTCTACTGTACCATCAGACTTTTTTGGGGTAGTGCTTAAAGGTTTTGTTAACCTGTGAATTGCTGGCTAATTTAATGGGACATGTAGTGTTAATGGTCCCTGGTGTTCCTGTAGTACAGTGGTTCAATAGGTTTTGCAAAACTCTCTTGATGGCACAGAGAACATTTTGCACATTTAAAACGTATATCCTGTAACTTTCAATCCCCCCCAGGACCCAGCGTCCCTCTCCCCCTTCACCCTATGTCCCATCTGCACCTCCTGTGACCCCCTGGCTCTGTGTTCTGACCCAGCCTGCTCCTCCAGGACTAGGACACACCCTGTTCTCTCTCTCACCTCAGGTACACATATCCCTCCCTGTGCTGGACAGACTGATTCTGGTACACACACTCTGAGCAGTTCTTTCTCTGTTGTCTGAGTTGTCTGACTTTTGGCAGTAGAGAAGTATCGTCAGCTGCACAATGATAGGATTTTGGATCAAGTATGTAGGGAGTGACTCAGAAACTCATGCTCATTGTTAGATCCATAGATTAGATTATCCAGAATATTAATTTTCTTAATCTCTTACCTTTTAACCCAATGCAAACCTCATTAGACCCAACCAAAGATGGACTTTAAGGTTTCTAACCTAGTGACTGTCTCTCCACAGACACCCCTCTGTCCCACCATTTCCAGAACTCCGCTCTTCTCAGAGAGGACTGGGTCCACCAGCCTCCACCACCAATCAAGTCTGAGTCCAGTCCTGTCCACTACTGCTATAGGAACAGGGGACACACTTCTCCAACATGGTTCAGTGAGTAGCATTTCTGTAACACAACAGTGACGTCTGAAACCTGGCAAGGATTTGTTTCTGCTCTTTGTCATTCCTCCACAGTAACATATTTCCGGTGTCTCAGCGACATTTCCATCCAGACTGAAGACTTCTACTGGTCTGCTGGGGTATTTTTCAGTAATTCTGTTTGGCATCTCACTGGGGGACTTCCACAGCAGTGAGTCAGCCAGTTAATTAATTACTCTCCTATGGCTCCTCTGCATTCGGCCAGTTGGATACATGGGGTTAATGATCCTACACAATCCCAATGATCTACGCTGGGCTGAAGGGAGGGGGTCTGAGGCGACGGGCTGTGGCTAGAGATAGAGACTGGCCAGAGAGGCTGAGGTGCTGAAGGCACTGGGCTGTGAATGATGAGGAGAGCACTGGAGACAGAACTCACACTGCTCCACTCAATTTCCTGTCAGCCTGAATCATCCCCCGTGGACAATGATTGAGCTAAGAACAAACAGCCCCAGCTCCTCTAGGATATCCTTCTGACATTTTCTCTTAGGTTAAGGATCGGTCTCTTTTTTATTTTTTTTTTATTTTTTTTTCTTTTTCTTCTTTTCTCTTTGTTGCTCAGTTCTGAGACATGCTGGGGGTTTGTTTGGAAGCTGTCAGTAGTGTTATTGGTCTGTCGGCCTGGGATAATGTCATAAAAGTGGGTGAGAAGGGGTAGATATGTGGGGGAGGAGAGTTGAGATGGACGTGCCTCTATATTTGTTTGGCGAAATAACGCAATGTGCAATCACAGCAGAAAGATGTGACTTGTTGCCATAGGAAAACTACAACCTGTACAGCACAACATTTCAAACATAGTAAACATTCATCTCTGTTTTCTACATTGTTACAAAAAGCAGAGGGAGGGTGGGGGGATGTGAGGGGGAGAGGAGGGTGGGGGGATGTGAGGGGGAGAGGAGGGTGGGGGGA
>JACXGI010015777.1:6974-17033 GCA_016801175.1 Esox masquinongy | reverse complement strand
CACAAAAGCATGGCTTCACCAGAAGAAGATTAACGTTTTGGAATGGCCCAGCCAGAGCCCAGACCTGAATCCAATTGAACATCTGTGGGGTGATCTGAAGAGGGCTGTGCACAGGAGATGTCCTCGCAATCTGACAGATTTGGAGCGCTTTTGCAAAGAAGAGTGGGTAAATATTGCCACGTCAAGATGTGCCATGCTAATAGACTCCTACCCAAAAAGACTGAGTGCTGTAATAAAATCAAAAGGTGCTGCAAAGTATTAGTTTAAGGGTGTGCACACTTATGCAACCAGGTTATTGTGAGTTTTTTATTTTTCCCCCTCAAAGATTTCAGTTTGTTTTTCAATTGAATTGTTCACGTTATAGGTCACATTAAAGGTGGAAAAAGTTCTGACATTATTCATTTTTGTCTCATTCTTTTACATCACAAGAACCTGGCATTTTAACAGGTGTGTGTAGACTTTTTATATCCACTGTATTTCAAGGTGATTTCAGCTTTTTGTGTAGATTTGCAAACATTTCTAAAAATGTTTTTGCTTTGTAATAAGGAGGTATTGTCTGTAGAATGATGAGGAAAACAATCTGTTTAATCCACTTTAAAATACAGCTTTAACGTAACAAAATGTGGAAAATCGAGTGCACTGTACATAGAAATCTAGCCTATCCTGCAATTTTCTCCCAGTTTTAGATAGAAAATATTGCCCTTCAATTGCATCAACCATCAATTTAATTCAGTTTTTCCTAATAAACATTGTGACACGAGCGTGTATGTTTGGACCCCCTGGGCCGTAGTCTTTCCAGTTATGGGAGCGCAACTGAGGATAGAATGCTGTAAGATGTTCTTCATTTAAACATAAAATGAGAGTCTATGTCCGTCCAGGGTGTTTCAATTAGAAAAACAAACACATGATAAGGCTAACCGGAATGGGCATTTTCTGCCAAACAAAACCCTGTTCAAACCAAAATAACTTTCCCGTTCCAACTTGGCTAATAACGCTAACAAGGATATTTCTGCTCACTGTACATCTTCTGTACAGAATAACTGGACAGGATCATCAGGGCCACTGACAGCATTTGCCCAAGACTCCCATGTGCTCTGTCCAGCTTCCTTATATCCACCATGCCACGCCTCCTCACTGACTCCGCCTACTTACTTAAAGGGACCACTACCATATTTCCATCACAATGTGGACAGTTGCACAAGTATACAATAAGAAACCAGGCAAGCCTAGTTCAGCCGGCCTGCAATAAAATGCGTTAATCGTGGCTGCTTTCTCGAGAATCGAATTTAGATCGCCCAAGTGAAAGGCATTATCATTAACCATTACGCCACTGAACTGAACATAGGTTTGGCATTAGTATAGCCTCTTCGCATTATATTATTTTCACTCATAGACATCACACCAAGTCTGAATATTTTTGTTAGACACCATTAACTAGCGTTAAACTGAGTAACGTTTCTTATTAAGTTTATCTCCACCACAAATAGTATCTATGAATTGTATGACTTTTGCCACTGGCCATTTTAACAGCTTATTAGCAAGTAATATGTCGCTAGACGCCATTACATTGTGTTAAACTGAGTAACGTTTCTTATTAAGTTTACCTCCACCACAAATAGCATCTATGAACTTTATGGCTTTTGCCACTGGCCGTTTTAACAGCTTATTAGCCATTCGTGAATTACATTGATACAATAACTACTGTCTCAATATACGTGACGATAACGGACTTTTTCGTCAAGTGAAAAGACGAGAGAATTGTGTAGCCAGCGAAGTGTTTGTCTATCCTGAACAAATCCTGAGACATAATTCGAAAATAGTAAACAGTATAGTAAACAGTTTCATTTTAGGCTTCCCATAACGTATCTACTCAAGGTTGTAGCCAGCGAGGTTTTTGTCTATCCTGAACAAATCCTATTTTGCCACTGGCCGTTTTAACAGCTAATTAGTGATTTGTGAATGACATAGATGCAGTATCTATCAGTATAGGTGATGATAACTAGTGATGTCCATTCGAGGCTTCATTAGCGTTATTTTAGCAGCAGAATATTATGCTGGCAGCACTCAGATTTTCTTTATCACAATAAAAACCATAATTGAAATGTATAAGGCAATATAGTTAACAGTCTAGTCTGTGAAAAAGAACAGACAAGATTAACATTGGAACCGACATTAAACATAAAATGTACAGACAAGATTGTTAACTATTTAACTTATATAGTTCAATTATGGCTTTTATTTTGAAAAAGAAAATCTGAGTTAGCACTGCTATCATAATATCCTGCTGCTAGAAGAACGGTAATGAAACCTCGAATGGCCATCACTAACGATAACTGATTTTTTGTGAAAAGACGAGAGAATCGTGAAACCAGTGAAGTGTTTATCTATCCTGAACAAATCCTAATATCCACTAGAACCGTTTTACTTTAGGCTTCCTATTACGTAGCTATGTAAAGTTGTAGTTTGCGAAGTTTTTTTCTGTCTTGAACCTCAGGCACAATGCGTTTTGACTGTTACGGGTGGCGAACGCAGGATCTGTTACTCCGGAGCCCGTGTCTCTAACCACTACGCTACTAAAGAAGGATCGGTCGATCGGTCACTCACTCAGTCAGTAAGAGACATTCGCTCTTAGCCGGCTCCGCTTACGCGGTCCGGCAATTATATGTGGTGATAATTCAACATTGACATTAATTGCCAGAAATCACATCAAATACATAAATACCACAACTGTCATATGTGCTGCAACAAAAGAGGCCATGTGTTATAACAAAGAAAGCCTACAAAAGCATGTATTTGTAAAATAATTTTGAGTGAGGTTGTAATGTTGAATTACTATTGTGGTGTGATCAGATCAACATGTCCAATTACATTGTGGGGTGAGCTGACTTGTGTGCACAGCTGCAGGAACTTGAGAACATTTAGGTTGCTCTTGAGCGCAGCTGTTAAAATTGCTGGCTAAAAATATAGAAAAGTAACAGTGTCTTTTAAAACAACTTGGGTTGAGTCTCATACATCTACAAGTCAATTGTATGGTGGTGGTAGTCTTGCCCACAACTCTATATTCAACAGGTCAAGACTCAATGAAACAACCATTTACCCATACCTTACCTTGGTCTCTTAATTTAAACAACTTTAAATATCCAAAAATGTACGTTATTCATTTTTCTTGTACATCAATGATTTTTTTGTCTGTTAATACAATATACATGCAATTTAGTGTGTATGACTGCCATTGTGGATATAATAAAAAACTTCAACTTTGCTAGTTTTATATTCAGATAATGAGATTAAATTCCTGACAATTATAATAAAAGGAGCTTCCACGTGTTTCACTCATTCATGGTGTCTTTGGTTGTGTGCAAGTTACTGGAATGTTCCCTTGGCACTTTTCACTGGAAGACAGGGAATTAATACTTTAGGGGTGGTATTGCTGATATTGTTGGAGTGGAAGCTTACCTTTGGCCTCTCCATCAAAAGGTCCTTGCTATTGAAAAGTTCAGTCCTCCATATTAATAGGAGCTGTGAACGCTTAATAGATGATAACCTGGTGCCTAGGGGAGACGTCTGTGGACTTCTGGTACCAGTACTAGGCAGTATAGGAGCAACATTCTTAGTAAATGCATTGGGAACAGCACATCCTTTATGAACTCAGTTTCTACAAGCTCCCATTCTTGTCCCAGTCACAGGTTTTCACTTGAGATTTTTACTAAATAATTCACAGGACTTTCTGGGACTTTTTTTTGGGTCCCCCAACTGTTCACAGTATTATTTCCTTGTGTTACTCATTTATACCATTTAATATTTGATTTACTTTTATTTTTATTAAGTAGTGTTAGTCTAAAAATATGACCATAACATTTGATTTGAATCAAGGAGGTGCATGTTTCACCAATGTGTAGGGATGCTGAGCTAGGGAAAGGGGAAATGGAGGGCAAGTTGAAGATAATACATTGTAGCTCACCTATAACAAGTGCAACCATTTTTATGTATTAAAATGTATTAATATTATTAACAAGCAAGCAGTCCCTAGAAATGTAGAAAAAATCCTTTAATGTAATACCTGAGAGGTAGCTAACCCGTAATGTCCTTAATTTGTTCTCATGATTTTTTACAGCACCGCAAAAATTAATCTACTGGCTCATTCAATTTATTTTTTTTGCCTCTAACCCAAAACCTCTTTGTTGAATTGAAAGGTTGACTGACTTGCAGAATGGCAGATAGATTACTTTTGCAAACAAAAAGCATTGCCCCAGGCCACTGTAAATGAAAAGACTATCATCTGTCAAAGGAGATAACATTACTTATACTCAACAGCGCTTAAAAACAAAACACACTCCATCTTTACTGTGAAGGCAGAAAGAAAATGACAAAAGCAGTTATTTTCTTTTCCACATTTCCAGTCTTTCTACATCTGTGTATAAACCCAACAATGATGAGGTATACATCAAAGGGCAGTTCCTAAGGTCTGAGAGAGCCGGAGGCCGCTGGAAAGAGTAAAAAGCTAACCTTAACATTTCAAATGTTTTATTTAGTTGTGGTAAATGGGTTGTACATACTTGTGTTATTGTAAAGTACATAACACTACAACATGGTCAATATGTAAATATTGTAGTAACATGTAATGTAAGCTGTATGTCACTGCTTTTTTGTGGCTGCATAAAGTATGTAGGGGGATCCATGCCAGTTTGAAAATGAAATGCTTACTTGCTATCAATGCTATCATACACTATATGGCCAAAAGTATGTGGACACCTGACCATTACACCTATGAGCTTGTTGGACATTCCATTCCAAAACCATGGGCACCAATATATAGAGCCCCCCGCAGGTATAATAGCCTCCACTCTGCTGAGAAGGCTTTCCACAAGATTTTGGAGTGTCTCTGGGAATTTGTGCCCATTCAACCAAAAAAGCATTTGTGCGGTCAGGCACTGATGTTGGATGCAAAAGCATGGCTCGCAATCGCCGTTCCAATTCATCCCAAAGGTGTTCAGTAGGATTGAGGTCAGGGCTTGGTGCAGGCCACTCGAGTTTCTCCACACCAAGCTTGTCGAACCATGTCTTTATGGACCCTGCTTTGTGCACAGGGGCACAGTCATGCTGGAACAGGAAATGGCCTTCCCCAAACGGTTTCCACAAAGTTGGAAGCACCCAATTGTCTAAAATATCTTTGTATCCTGTAGCATTAAGATGACCCTCCACTGGAACTAAGGGGTCTAGCCCAAACCCTGAAACATAGCCCCAGACCATTATCCCTCCTCTCCCAAACTTTACAGTAGGCACTATGCATTCCGGTAGGTAGCGTTCTCCTGGCATCCGCCACACCCAGATTCACCCATCAGACTGCCAGATAGTGAAGTATGATTCATCACTCTAAAGAACACGTTTCCACTGCTCCAGGGTCCAGTGCAGGCGTGATTTACACCACTCCAGACGACGCTTGGCATTGCGCATGTTGATGTGAGTCTTACATACAGCTGCTCGACCCATTTCCTGAAGCTCCCAACATACAGTTCTTTGTGCTGATGTTGCTTCCAGAGACAGTTTAGCTGCTTACACACCAGAACCGGCAACTGCCGGCCGAAACACCTCGTTTCAATAAATCATCGGTGGCAATTCAGTTTTCAGTATTATTAAATCCTCCATTGTTGCGATAGTGACAAAAGCACGATCTCTGATTGGTTACCATCCAGCAGCTAGAGGGAAAAGTTGAACATGGTTGAGCTTCGGCAGCAGTACCAAATATTGTGCGCGTTCTCGTGGGCGGCAGCCACCTTGCTACAGCTTGCCGCTGCCGCCGAGCATTCATTGAATGTAATGGAAGCAGCGGTTGCCGGTTCCGTTGTACTTTGTGGTGAGTGATGCAACAGATGATAGATTTTTATGTGCTTCAGCATTTGGTGGCCCTGCTGTGAGTTTGCGTGGGCCACCACTTCGTGGCTGGGCTGTTGTTGCTCCTAGATGCTTTCACTTCTCAATTATAGCACTTACAGTTGACCGGGGCAGATCTAGTAGGGCAAACATTTCACAAACTGAGGTGTGGCAGAGGTGGCATCCTAATAGTGCCACATTTAATGTCACTTCAGTACAACCCATTGTACTGCCAGGGGCGAAAATCTGATATCAGGTTTGGAGAGGGGACAATTACATAACATTTTTGAAAAAATTTTAAATTTAAAAGAGCAATTTTTGAGGGTGACACCAAAAGTAGTGCTGTAAATACTGTTTTAGTTAGCACTTTCGGTTTGCTTGCTACTGCAGCTCTTTAAATTCAGTGATTGTGTGTGAACCTCACTAATGTAAAACAAACTTACTGCATTAACCTCACATTAGCTACGTGCATTGAGTGCCTTTCAGACGGTGGACACGAACACTGTCACCTTGCCCGCTAAGGAACACTATATACATTGCACTGCAAGCTTCTCTCATTGACATATTTTTAATTCAAATTCAAACAGCTGCAAACACTGGTTGATGTTTCTGTAGCTTGCTAGCAAACATCAGCTAACTGCTAGCCAACATAAAGTGTGACCTGTAATTCAATACAGTGAAAATGAAGGCTGGTCATGGCTAGGAATGTGTTTTATTGTATTTAATGGTAGATGTAAAAAAAATGTGGGTTTCGCAAGTATTTGAAACTTAAAAACGCACTATTATTTGTCTATAATCAGCACAAGTGCTTTCATTGCGTCTTATTAACCCTTTGATGCGTACGATCACACCATTGTGATCAGGCTAGAGTGGTCCCTGAAGTGCACGATCACACCAGTGTGATTAGAACGTATTGTTTAGAACGCACCATTAGAACGCCTAGGTACGAGTGACGTAACAATGGCTGGCCAGACCGCGCTTTTATTTACTCACATTTAGCTCAAACAGTGTTTATAACTTCATTTCCTCATTGTAATTGTTTGAAGACCAAGAAGATATGTTACCCGTTTGTGGGCGCCGCTATGCTTTTTTATCAGCCAAAGATAAAGAAAGGTGACTAACTTTAAAACCTGATGGTCATTTACATTTGCCTGTCTTTCGGACAGATTTGCCATCCTGGGAAAACTATGATTTGTCCCAATATATCACTGTAAAAATGACTATAATTTCAATAATATTAATAACACGCAATGAAAGCACTTGGGCTGGATATAGACACTTTATAGCGCATTTTTAAGTTTAAAATGATTGTGACCCACCGCCCATTCGCCTCACAATAGTTTGATCCAGTGCTCAGCAGTGACACATCATGCAGATGTAACTACAGTTCGTGTCTGGGAATCTGAGGGAGTCTGTTGTTGGTGGCTGACTTTCAGTAACTAGTTCATATATGTTGGATATATTAGACTTTTTTTTTACTTCTACAGCTCAATACAATAAGACACGTTTAGAATCTTCATTTTTACTGCACTGAATTACACAGGTCACACTTTGTTAGCTAGCGGTTTGCTGACGTTTGCTAGGTAGCTACAGTTACACATCAACCAGCTTTTGCAGCTTTTTGAATTCGAGTCAATGAGAGAAGCTTGCAATGCAATGTATGTAGTGTTCCTTAACTCGCAAGGTCACTGTTCATGTCAACCACCTGAACGGCACTCAATGCACGTAGCTAACGTGGGGTTAATTCAGTCAGTGTGTTTTTATGTTGGTAGGGTTCACACACAATAGCTCAATTGGCAGATCTAGTAGCGAACCGATGGCGCAAACGAAAACAGTATTACCGCACTACTTTTGTTGAGAAAAAAGTTCAACCTAAACTTCAAAAATCTATTTTTTCACTGATCGCATTTGTCCATTACTAAATGCAAGAATCGGAATTTATAATTCGTCAAACTTTTGAGAGCTTCTGAATAATTACGTAAATAAATTATTTGCACACTACCTATTGCCTGATAGCGTATGTTTTTGTGATACAACAAGTGAACCGTCTCAGTATCTTTTGCGCCGCGATCTTTAGAAAAAGGACAGCATTTTTAAGATTGGTCAATAATTATTCAATATACATTTTTAACAGTTACTACTGGTAGAGGTAGTAACTGTGTTTGAATAAAAAATTAGATGCATAACTAGTAAGCAGCGTGGTGTTTTTGGGAAGCTGCAGATTAAATGTATTGTGACGTCATAATCAAATTCTGGAACTCTGAGTGAGTACTGAAATCACGCGCAAAAAAAACTCATGCTTGGGGGCCGTTAAGGCATATTTAAAACTCACGCGTGAAAAGGTTAATATTACTGAAATTACATAGTTACATTTACAGTTATATAATGGGAGGGACAAATCAGTTTTCCCCAGGATGGGGGGGGGGTCGTGTCCTCCCCGGGATTTCGGCCTATGTGTACTGCCAATGTTTGTTGTCTATGGTGATATCACGGCTATGTGCTGGATTTTATGCATCTGTGAGCAATGGGTGTGGCTGAAACACCTGAACCCAATAATTACTAGGAGTGTCTCCTTGTTCGTGTAGGAACAACTTAGTGTTGCTGTAATGTCTGCTCCGCGTGGCACCGCAGCGACTCGTCCTATCCGACGCTCCACCTCGCCGGTGTACTAACCACCGGTCGGAGAGTGATGCAGCAGCACACTCCGAGGACGCACCTTTTTTCACTCAGACATTAGTTTATTATACAGGTGCAGGTCATATAATTAGAATATCATCAAAAAGTTGTTTTGTTTCAGTAATTCCATTCAAAAAGTGAAACTTGTATAATGTATACATTCATTCCACACAGACTGATGTATTTCAAGTGTTTATTCCTTTTAATTTTGATGATTATAACTGACAACTAATGAAAACCCCAAATTCAGTATCTCAGAAAATTAGAATATTGTGAAAAGGTTCAATATTGAAGACACTTGGTGCCACACTCTAATCAGCTAATTAACTCAAAACACCTGCAAAGCCCTTTAAATGGTCTCTCAGTCTAGTTCTGTAGGCTACACAATCATGGGGAAGACTGCTGACTTGACAGCTGTCCAAAAGACAACCATTGTCACCTTGCACAAGGAGGGCAAGACACAAAAGGTCATTGCTAAAGAGGCTGGCTGTTCACAGAGCTCTGTGTCCAAGCACATTAATAGAGAGGCGAAGGGAAGGAAAAGATGTAGTAGAAAAAAGTGTACAAGCAATAGGGATAACCGCACCCTGGAGAGGATTGTGAAACAAAACCCATTCAAAAATGTGGGGGAAATTCACAAAGAGTGGACTGCAGCTGGAGTCAGTGCTTCAAGAACCACCACGCACAGACGTATGCAAGACATGGGTTTCAGTTGTCGCATTCCTTGTGTCAAGCCACTCTTGAACAAGACACAGCGTCAGAAGCGTCTCGCCTAGGATAAAGACAAAAAGGACTGGACTGCTGCTGAGTGGTCCAAAGTTATGTTCTCTGATGAAAGTAAATTTTGCATTTCCTTTGGAAATCAAGGTCCCAGAGTCTGGAGGAAGAGAGGAGAGGCACAGAATCCACGTTGCTTGAAGTCCAGTGTAAAGTTTCCACAGTCAGTGATGGTTTGGGGTGCTATGTCATCTGCTGGTGTTGGTCCACTATGTTTTCTGAGGTCCAAGGTCAACGCAGCCGTCTACCAGGAAGTTTTAGAGCACTTCATGCTTCCTGCTGCTGACCAACTTTATGGAGATGCAGATTTCATTTTCCAACAGGATTTGGCACCTGTACACAGTGCCAAAACTACCAGTACCTGGTTTAAGGACCACGGTATCCCTGTTCTTAATTGGCCAGCAAACTCTCCTGACTATAACCCTATAGAAAATCTATGGGGTATTGTGAAGAGGAAGATGCAATACGCCAGACCCAACAATGCAGAAGAGCTGAAGGCCACTATTAGAGCAACCTGGGCTCTCATAACACCTGAACACAGACTGATCGACTCCATGCCACGCCGCATTGCTGCAGTAATTCAGGCAAAAGGAGCCCCAACTAAGTATTGAGTGCTGTACATGCTCATACTTTTCATGTTCATACTTTTCAGTTGGCCAACATTTCTAAAAATCCTTTTTTTGTATTGGTCTTAAGTAATATTCTAATTTTCGGAGATACTGAATTTGGGATTTT
>JACXGI010015775.1:0-16815 GCA_016801175.1 Esox masquinongy | reverse complement strand
AATGTCAGGAAAATCCTACTAGAACAGCTGAACTTTATTTGTGATTAATCAGAGTCACTTTAAATGATGGCAGGTGTGTAATGACTTCTATTTAACATGAGTTTGAATGTGATTGGTTAATTCTGAACACAGCCACATCCCCAGTTATAAGAGGGTGTGCACACTTATGCAACCAGGTTATTGTAAGTTTTTTTTTTTCATTTTTCCCCCTCGAAGATTTCAGTTTGTTTTTCAATTGAATCGTTCACATTACAGGTCACATTAAAAGTGGAAAAAGATCTGACATGATTTATCTTTGTCTCATTCTTTTACATCACAAAAACCTGGCATTTTAACAGGGGTGTGTCGATATTTATATCCACTGTAGATCTTGGCATTGACAAGATTACACTTATTGCCTGATGGTTGGGCTGCACAGGGTCACATCCCTAAATCCGTTGGACCTAAAATCATGAAATGTGTATGTAGGTCCCTCTGCTAATAACAAATAACACATTGCCACAGGAATTCATGAGATCCTCCATTTGGAATTTTGTGAAAAATACTTCAAATGCTACTCCCCTAGGACTGAATGATACATCTCGCAAAACCTCCTATACTGCATTTAAACTCAATACAATTTTTTTTTGAATCTCAAGTATATTGGCCTTCACTGAATAATAAACATTCACAGGGCCATGGCCTGCCACATGCAGTAAATGTACATGGAAATCCGTGAAAGAAATTCACATATTAACCCAATTTGGTCAACATGTTGCACATTCAGATGTACTAGACATGGAGGTTAATCTGTAAACATAATGTTAATATAATGATAACATGTACCCTAAAATAGGAGGATATGTACAAAACATTCTTTAATTCCTAAATTGTTTATCCAAAGTTTCTTCAAAGAGCTGGAATAAAGAACAAACAATAAATAACTGTGTATTTGTCCAAATACTTTCAGAGTATATAGACACTGAATATAGTATAGATGGTGAGGATTAAAATAACATGACTGATGGGTGCATATTTCACATGGATTTAGAGTTGATGTACACATTTACACTATCAGAATAGTATATCTAGATGCAGGGAGATGTGCAGGACTTTGAGTGCAGTATAGTACAGCTATAAAAAGTGGTTATGAGTGTGTCATTTTGTCAAATTGATCTATAAAGTAGGTCGTAGTAGCGTGAAATAAGGCCAGCTGTTTAGTCTAGAAGACTCAAAAGAAGAAAAAGCTAAAGTGTAGAGACTAAATGGATAACACCAAGAAGAACATTCAGTTATTTACCAAGGTAATACAACTGTATAATTTAAATACTGAGATACATGTTTAGAAAAGGGGAAATGAATGGTTATATGTTATTACTCAGAAAAATATATTTAGTTAATTAATAAAAAGTAAAGTTCAAAATAATGGACACATGATGGTCTGTTCTGAACTCCTGCCAAATCCTCACCATGCAAGAATATCAGCACTAATCCCCCATGAGAAAATATTCTACATATATTCGGCCGAGTACTGTAGCTAGGTTTCGGGTGAAAGTTAAAATTTGGGTTACAGTTATAATTAAGGTAAATTGCATAGGTTAAGAATAAGGGTTAGGTTTAGAGTTTAGAGGTTTGGTGTTTTGGGGTTAGGTTCAGGGTCAAGATCAGTGTAGTGTCAGGTTAAAATCAGGTTCCCACTGACTTTCAAAAAAGCAAGTAAGCCTATCTAAATATTAGAAGCATTTTATGAGAGAGTGAATATGCTTTTCAATACATTCTGATATAGATGAATGTATTCCTATACTTACGATCATAGCACTGCTTTTCAAATGGAAACATCTTTCTCTAGGCCCGAATAAATCGCGATTAAAGAAATTCATGCGATTAATTGGGATACATTTTTTCGCAGTTCGACAGCCCAAGACTCATCAAGTGTACATTGAGGCTGACATGATCCTACCCTTTCTCATTTACATCACATCTCCACAGGAAAACAGCTTATTTAGAATTCAACCTATTGGGATTCATATTAATCTGCCTCATCACTTAACTTGTGTGTGTGTGTGTGTGTGTGTGTGTATGTGTGTCTGCTTGGGCGTCTATATTTTAGTGTGATATAAAGTATATTTCCTTGGAGATTTACTGACTGCTTTTTAATAGAGCTAGAGTTTTCTCCTTATTGAGTAACTAGCCCCGTTCTTCATTTGGAAGCGACATTAGAAAGTTCCCGTAAACACAGAAAAAACATCGACCTTTTTCGCCTGGACGCTAGCGGAATTGATAATCAAGGAATTAAGTGAATTAGGATCTGGCAGGGGCCTATGGTGACTGAGGGATGAATATCTGAGTGGGCCAATAATGAACTCAATGGCTGGGAAGTAATGCCACATCTCACACACACACACACACACACACACACACACACACACACACACACACACATATATACAAACCCCTCACTGTCTCCATTTCCTTTGTCTTCTCTCCCTCTGGGCATTAAGGGAGAAGATATTAAAAACTGTGGCACATCATTTTCATGGAGATCTATGCCTTTTCCCAGGTTTCCTAGGTTACAGTTTATATGTCCCAGCCATAAACTAAAAAGAGTAATTCAAAATATTGCATCTGAATGTGATAACCTTCAGACGTTCACTAAGCCTTTGGTTATTGGTCATGTTAAGATGTGCAGCAGCTACTGTGTAAAGAGGGTGTTTGTTTCTTAGACAGTAACACATACAGTATACTGATCGAAATGCGTTTGAACTTGAAATGATAGCTAAAAAGATAGGAGAGAACAGATCCACATCTCTACAAGTTAGATTAGTATGTTATAGTGTAAATACTAGTAAATCATTTCACTTGTATACAAGAATTCACATTGGCACATTATAACATGTATAATACTGCATTATTGAGCCCCACATCCCATTTGTGACATTTAGAGGTTAACTAAAAAAGACACACCTATTAAAAACCATGGAGTGTATGTATGTAGTCTCAGTTTTCAGTGGGGCCAGTTGTTTGTTTGTTCAGGTGTTAAAAAACATTCCAAAAGGCCTGTCTCGAAGCTATATGACATTCCAAAAGGCCAGTTATGAAACATTCTAAAAGCCCTTTATCTGCAATTCCCTAGAGTTGGCAAAACCCCATTTGATTTACCCAATATTTACTTACTTAATATTATTTAGTTAAAAGGGAAAGTTATTCATATAAATTCTTCATCTTTTCACCAAATGACTAATGCATTAATGTATTGTGCCATTTTACTGCAGCTTAGGCAGCAATTAAGCTCCTCTTTGAATCCTAGTGACAAGTTGTTTTTCTTTCAAGACCAAACAGAGGAGAGAAATAGAAAGGGGAGAAAAGCACAAGAATCTGAAGACATTTCCGGGGGCGTATGAATAAAACGACCAGGGTTTCTAGTGTCTGCTGCCTCTTCTCTGTCATTATCCCGACATAGCAATGTCGTTTTCTCCACTTTGTTTCTCTCTCTCAATGTTAAGGACTGCCTGTACCCTCTCTCTCCCTTCCTGTCTTCATCTCTCTATCAATCTCTTTGTCAGATGAATGGTAAGGCCACTGTGAGAAAAGTGAGTCTCCGTCTCTCTCCACCTCTGTCTTTCTCCGTCTTTCTATTTGTGTATTATAAATAGAGCTGTATAAAGGTATGAAGCACCTTGATGCTGAGAAACATAGGACAGAGAGAAAATACAGGGAGGAGAGAGTGGAAAAAAGCTGTGTACAACCCGGTTTTCAAGAAAGCTGTGATGCTGCGTAAAATGTAAATAAAAACAGGATGCAATGATATTTGCATTTTACGCAGCGGCCCAACTTTCTTGGAAACGGGTTTGTACACCTGATAATGGAAGCAGGTGCTGAGTAATCCAAATGTCAGAAAACACACAAACAGGCCAGAGAACAAGTATATATCACATCATGGCTTTCTGGACTAAGATTCTTTCTTCATTCAAAAACCTATTTTCCTGAATCTAAAAACTCTAAACCATGAACTAACTCTAACCTTAAAGGGTCACTTCACCCTGGGGGCCCATAGGTGGTGTGTAAAATGTCTGTGAGATTTCTAGGGCAGTGAGATGTGTTTCACACATAATTGTCCAGATGGAGCAAGGTTTATTTTTTGTGCACCAAAAACCGTATGCTGTTACATCATTGTGTGTATTGAAGGGCGAGCGAAATCTGAAAAATGGCTTGTCGTCATGATTTGAAGGAATCATTTTTGAAAGTGATCTTACATTGTGATATTGAACCATGCATGTTAGGACCGAATAAGTCTACTCTACAAGGGATTTGAAAGAGATCGGTACTGTAGTTGGATATTAAGGGATTTTTTCCTGCCCGGTGAATTCTGGAAGTTGTGGCATTTTATAGACAAACTAATACAGAGGAAATAGATTTTACCGTGAAATTCAAATTTGTTCATTTTAAATTGTCTTGAGGAGGCCTTGTGTTTTTATGACACACATGTATCATTGCCAAAAATAGTATTTGGTACACTATGTAGTAGTGCTATGGTGAAACGCCCCTTTAAGTTCTAACACTAAACCTAGAACGAACCCATATCTTACCCATTCTAAACATTGAATACTAAACAAAATCCATAAGCCTACAAAAGCTTTTAGAAAAGTCAGGGTTTCCAAAATGTCAGACCTTTTCACCATTTTTCATGTTTTTAATGTCAGGACGTTATTTAATGATTGTCCTGAAAAGGTAGGAAAACAAGTGCACACACCGATGCAGAGACACACACCGAAACGAGCAGCGCAAAGATGAAGAGACTACAGAAACTATTATGCCCTGCGGCAACAGTGGAGCTCTCTCTCCTCTTGGCCCAGCTTGCCAACTCCTAAGTAGTGTCAAGAAGCTCCCAGGCACCACTAGGCAGCATGGGAATGAATAGAGCACTGGCAGGAGCCATAGTCCGCATCCTAAGTGGCACCATATCCCCTATTTGATGCACTACTCTCATCTAGGGCCCAAAGTGCTCCGGTCAAACAAAGTGAACAACACAGGAAATAGGGTACAATTTGGGTCACAACCAAAACAAGGCCTGAAAAAGCGGTGGGCAGCTGCTATGTTCACTACATTATCTGGCTGGAGATATAGCTATACTCTTCTGACTGGGAAAACAATACTGGCAGTTGTAATCTTCCATTATCAAAACATTGTAAGGAGCAGAGTATGTATATCTCTCTACTAGAGAAGTTGATGCCTTGTGACATTATTTAGCTCAAAAAGCACGGCTAAAATTACACATTAGGTATTACTTGACTAGACATGGACATAATGTACAATTAACAACGATTACAAAAGCCAAAACACAGTAAAAGGTTGGGATAGTTTTTGTTGCTAGGGACAGGATAAAAGGTTATCCAGAAACATCAACATAACCAACTAGAGAACACTGCGTTTAAATGTGAAGTAATGGAAAGCTGAAAGGCAGCAGATAATTGTCAGTAGTGAAAGGGAACTGAGTCACCTCCCATACTTAAATAAATAAATGTATAGTTGTTAATGTTGTTTGTGCTCCACTGGTTGCCCTTTTGTTTTGGTATCAAGTCACAAATCTTGCTGCAGTGATTACATATTGTTGAATTACACCTATTAGATTTATTAATTGGATTAGTTTAATAAATTATTTGTGGGTCTGTATTATGTGTGGAAAATATGTGTCTTTAATGGTCATACATTTGTCAAGAGGTTAGGAAGTGCAGCTCCATTTCCACCTATTTGACTTATTTGTTGTTAAGTTAACTGAAGACCTCACAAACAATGGGCAATGAGTTCTATAACTGACAATATTTTCAGACAGATCCTGAGTGGAAAGTTTTATGTTCATATTGATGACATACAAAGCCATCTCTCTATCGGTTTCTCACCCCACTCTGTCTCTGTATCTTACTTTGTATATACTGTAGCTTTCTTCATCTTTCTCTCACACTCTCACTCAACACTCTCATTATGCTGTTGGATCAGACTCTCTATTCCCTATAAGTCTAATTAGCTAGACTTGTCTGTAACCTCTGTCCCCCACTTGGCTTTCATATCTATTTGTCCAGCAGCATCACTTGATCTGTGGTTCGATAGGCTCCAGTTAGAGTGGAATTAAATGTACCGCACTGTAAGGAGAGAACATCGGCTTGCCAAAAGGAAATAAAGACTGAAAACGAACCGAGAGCAGAAAGGCAAAGTAAAGCAGATGCTCTGAATGGCAGCAGAGTGCAGAACGCTTGGCATGGCATTACTGGAATCAGATGGTCTGTATCCAAGAGAGAAGCTCGGCTCTAGCCTGTGAACTCTATCCCAATTATCTACTGCAGAGTTATAGCACATAGTCAAGGACAAAGTAGATCCTTATCTGCCAATGACAAGATTATATGATTTCTGACAGATTATGAAAATGTGTCTTGGGAAACCTAGAACTGCCAACCTAGCTTCAAAATAGGAAGATTGTTTAGGTATTGATCCTACTAAGGTTTAAACATTTCAGGAGTTTTGTATCCATGTTTCTGAAGGAATAGCTCTGTAAAGAGAGTTCCCAGTCATAAGCCTCAGCTTACCCCCTCTAACTTTCACTTATCAGGGGGCTGTAGAGCTTGAAAAGGGCTGGCTTGTGATTCTATTACTAAAGCTGTTTCCCTATGTCACAAGTCAACTGGACGGAATGGTAAAAACAACAACCAGAGGGAGTGGAAGAGAAGGCGGCCAAAAGGAGGTATAGTTCCTGACTGATAAAGTGCTTCTGTCTTCATAAGTTTCTCTTTGAGTGCCAAAAAAGAGGAGCAATAAGTCCCAAAGATGGAAAAGTGATGCCATATCTGTTTGATTTTGGTGGATGGCCTGTGTGTGTGTACACTGAGATGCAGCCTTTCATTTGTCTCTTAAATGGCAAAGCGACAAATGTGTTGTTTGTTCAATATGAATCAGTCCATCACACAGTTGATAGTAATGCCACCCAGAAGAGGGGAACAAATCCTACCGATTCACAGAATGGCCTGTTTAAGGACTTAAAATCCCAGAATTTCTTCCCAGACTTCATGCATCCCTGCTAACCACGACCCTGCTGTTATTGACAGAGTGGTAGCAGCTACATTCACAGAACAAGGAACTCTGTCAGTGTGAAAAAATATTCTGGGGTTTATGGAACTGCTTCCACTGTTCCACTGTTCTTTACTCAATAGTTTCTTTGTGAGACAGTCCCAGTAATAAGTATGTTTGTTTCGTGCCGAGCCAGTATGTGTCTAGAATCCAAGATATCGGTCAAACAGACTGTCTAGTGTAGCTAAACGGGGGTTTATTTTTAGATGGCAAAGAGTTGTTGAAGAGTTGGAAAGGAAACCAACCTCGAGCCCCTCACACCAACCGGCTGAACATTCACATTTTCCCATGCTGCTATCACAGAGGTAAAAACACATCTTCTCATATGAGCCACATCTAAATCCACTCAATCATGTAAGGAATTAATGACAAGCGTAAGTGAAGAATACATAGCCAACAAAAGTAGTCAAACAATGATTTACTTTAGTATGCTCAGGGATATAACATGTTGTAAAGAGCTGTGTCATCTTTTACTTTTGGCAGTCCTCCCCTCCCTTCTTCTCTCCTTTCTGTGATTAAAGGTACTTCAGTAGCTGATAAATGTAATGCACTACTTTTGACCAGGGTCATTGGATTTAACTGAGTGCACTGACAGTAGGGCACCATTTTAGACATTCGGATTCGATAGACACAACTGCCGGGTAATGGTCGTTTTGAAGATCGTGTTCTCCCAAAGGCATACTATCAAAGACTAGCCTCCCAGCCATTGATCAGAATGGACTCCCACATTCTGTCATATCAGTTCTAAAAGTCTAGTACTACAAGTTCTACTGAAGTAAAAAGTTTAGGAACTAAAACCTTGCAAGCAAAATTGAGTAGGTAGGATGTCCGGGGGAATGTCAGAAGGTTGTGTCATGAAGGTTTTGTCCTAGGAGAACCTGAGGAAAAATAGCTTTGAAGAATAACCCAAACCCAGTGCAGTTCTAGGAGAAATGTATGAGGATATCATGTAACTAAAGATAATTATTTGACACCAACATTCTCAAGACATTAAAAATACAGACATATAAAATAAAAAGGTTAGACACTACTAATAATGTGATGCAGTGCCGATGCATTTCATACCTTGGAACATGCTGTTTAGAGGATGACTTGTTGGTCTATACCAGAGGTATTCAAATCTGGCCCTCGAAGCCGGTCCCACTCCATTTTTTCATTGCAACCCTTTAATCAGGGACTTATACAGACCTAGGACACCAGGTGGGTCCAATATATGATGAGGTAGAACCAAAAACCAGCCGGCTCCGGCCCTCGCAGGGTAAGATTTGAATACCCCTGGTCTTTACCATGCTAAGCATTGGAGATTCTGAATATATAGGCCATGTAAAAACTATCATTCTTCATGGTTGGAGTACTACATTCTCACATCCACATCACACACCACAGACGATAAATATCTTGAGCGTGGCATTAAATTAAAATATTCAGAATGATACTGTCATTTGCATTTTGCCTTAGGCAGAGTGCTTGTCTACCGTTAGTCTCCTACAGTGTAAAAGGAGTATATACGTACACAGGGCAATGAATGAAGAGTCTTAAATACCTGACTATAGGTCACGGTTACTAAAGTCTTCAGTGAGGGACTCTTTGGCTGACTGAACTTTGATAAGGGAAAATACATTGTTCCAGGTTAGGTCCTCATCAGATAGCTGTACCAGCAAGTTTACAATCAGAATCCTGGAATCCAGACCCTAGTTGCTGTTTCCTGGGTCAGGTTGTAACACCACTGAGTGAACAGGACTTTTAGTTCTAGCCCAGACTGTCTGTAAGCATTGGTCTTTGTGCGTGTGTTTTGAGGAATTGTTAGTGTGTGTGCACGTCCACTTCACAGAATTGTTTTCACTGGGGAAACTAGCAATGTGGGTTACATAAGCCCAGTTATTGGGTTGGCCTTCTCCATGGGGCTTCCTCTTCACCATAAAGCCTGTATTGTATGAGGATAATAACTCCTAACTCAATATCCTCTTCCCTGAACTCCTTCAGTATCTTCAAGGATACATGGCAATGGACCATCTTTCTGCTATTTAATAAACACTTCAAGTCCTCTATAAACTTCTCCCTTATATTATCTTCCATCAATCAAGTAGACAAATTGCAACATCTTCCTTTATTAACAATAAATAAATTGTCAAACGATCTATGAACCAAAGTCCAAACTATACATACTTTTAAAAGACAAATACAAATACAGCAGCCCTTTTCCCAGCCAAATGTTATACCTCCATGACCAAACCTAAATGTTGGTATGCTGGGCTGAGATAGATAAACTGATTTTTTTCACTTTTATTATTCATTATATCTTCCTTTTTTCCAATTGCTTTGCAATACAAACATCTTTCCCACGCCCACAAAAAGTTGTTCAAATTTCAATAGAATAGAGAGAGAATATATTCTGGCACATCTCCAGTGATTCTCCCATGATTCTTCTGACCCAGGCTCACCCCAGGAACCTCTGATACTCCCAGGTCAGCCTCATCCCAGGCCAAGCCTACAGACCACATGACTTTTACTGAGAAAACGGAAAGAGGACGTCTCCAACATAATAAATCTATTAGATGGTGCGAGCATCTGTCAATGCTTTGTGCTTTTCGTTAAGCTGTTGGTGTATGGCGTTTAGCCTGCTGTAAATGAAGGACATTCAATAATGGCATCTGTGGCTCTTTGTAAATACCACTGTATATAAGAAAGATAATGTGCTCATTTAGCTAACACACTAATGTTGTCAACATCATTTCTCCCCTAGCTCTCCTTCACTAATTCTCTTTAGCATCTAAGCATTTCTTGTCGCTTTAACTCATCTATCTCTCCCTTTCTCCCTCTCTCGCCCTCTCTTCCTCTCTCCCTTTCTCCCACTCTCTTCCTCTCTCTTACCCGTTTCTCTTCCTCTCTCGATCCGTCTCTCCTATTAACTCTGTCTTCTCCCTCTCACATCCTGTTTCCACTTCATTTCTCTCTTCATTGCAACCTCTAAGAAACCAGTAAATAAGCCCATGTATATGAACTGTATGTTGTTGGTATTGGAGGCTACTTTAGCAAAAATAGACTATATGTTGGCACCACTCAAATGAAATCTGGTGGGGTTCAATCACTTTACTCATTTTATTTTTCATCTCCCTGTCTTCCTCTTCCATCTCCTGGGTGCAAGGTCTCTTTAACCTCTCTCTGACCTTGCTATAATAGTGTGTGTGTCTGCATGTCTGTAAGCATGTGCTTTTATGAGTGTTTGTGATCTTCACTTAGAGCAGAGGTTGACAACAGGCGCCCTATAGGCCAAAACCCCTCAGCAGATGATTTCATTTGTTGTACCACCATTTTTGATGAATGATGAATTATGGGTCAGGCCCTTTGGTTAGGTCTCTATAGGCTTATGTTTGTTTAACTTTAGCTATCACCATCTTGACTATCACCACTACCTCTCCTAGGTGAAATTAAATTGTTGGGACAATTCATGAGCAATTTCTTTATTATAGGAGAATTGAAAGCCTTTTAGGTGATTATGGAAGGAATGTGCCAACAAATTATTGACGATGATACAGCTGATGGATCCAAAATAACAATAACCTGGCTCCTGTAAGCTATTGGTTAAGATCCGGTACGCATCAGATCGTTTAGACATATGGATTTGTACAGCTGTTAGCATTATATCAGCGTTTGTCCCGGTATACTTAAAATATCTAGGACACACATTTTCTGGATCTGGCCTATCGAAAAGGATTAAAAGAGAATTGACCAATGATTGACTTGAATGGGGTCAGTCCTATACATTCTACACTATGGAGGCTATTTTTTTTTTAAAATGCCTATAGGCCTATGCCAAATCATACCTTAGCTCTGGGTGTCTGGGGACTGCAGAGTGCAGCTGAGGAACACACAGCTCTACCATTTCATAATCTTTTTTCTTTCTTTGACAGGTAAATATTTATAGCCCTAATAATTTAGCAATTGAATGGCCTAATAACGTTACATAATACAAACCGCAGGTTCTTACTTCTACACATTTTTAGCCTCTCTGTTCGAGATGTTTCTGGGAACAACAAGCTATAAGGACACTTTTGCTTAACAGTGGAAATCCCAGGGTAAACTATAGGCTACAAATCTATAAAACATTTCTTTGTAGAATGTTTTATATTTGGCCTAATAGCCTTTTAGAGGAGAGAAGCAGGCTCACTCTTGTTAATTGCTGATTGTAAAAATAAGCCCACAGCACAGGCCAAATTAACTGTTGGGGAAAGTTGAGGACAGAAAGTGTGTGTTGGTGTAATGATCATTTTGGCCAATGATGATAACATTGTTGCGCTGGTGCATTGCAAATGATTGCATAGGACAGACAGGGAACAACAATTTTCACAGTCAAAAAGAAGACCCAGGCGAATTGAAACCATAATAAAATGTGTTGCAGGCAATTTTGAAATGAGACAACTACATGCAATGCACTCAACAATTATTCAACACCTTGGTAAAGATAAGCAAAAAGGGCTATGGAAAAATGCTTGACTTTACACTATAAGACAAGTTCTTGATCAAGAAATAAATATTTCCCTAAAATATGTCACAATTATTGGCACCCCTAGAATCAGATGTCCTCTCTATACCATCAACCTGTACTCTCATCAAGACATAAATGTCAGTTCCTAGAGTTTGCTAAGTCTGATGAGTCCGAGGACAGATCATGGAGGAGAGATCAATAAGGAATCGAAGCGTTCTCTATCAACTCGATCGAAGTTTACATACTGGGTGTGATTGATGAACTGTCACTCCAACTGTACTAATTTGGTGCGCCTGCCTTGTTTCAGCGCATCTAATTTGTAAAAATGTTGTAAACAGTGTTTGGTGACAGCGCCAAATTACAGATTTTTTTCAATAGTGCAAAAACAAATCTACAGCCATCGAATTTCTCTCACCTCTTTCTTGTTGTTGTTTCGTGTTGAGGCGGTGTGTATTCTATAAAGTCCATATTCAGCCATTAACAGGTAGAGCTTGACAAACATATCCATGGATGTTACATTAACGAGAAAAAAAACAAAAAAAACAAATGGTAGCAAGTGTAGGGAAAGAGTCAACATTAAAATTAAAGCAATCAATCCAACCAGATTTAAAGGGTAAGTAGATTTTCAGAGAGGGGTCGGGTAGTGGAGGTCAGAGAGGGGTCGGGTGGTGGAGGTCAGAGAGGGGTCGGGTAGTGGAGGTCCACTGTCCACTTCCCTTTAAAAAAATAATTCAATGATCCAAAATGAAGCGCACACATAAGTCTGCACAAGAATGTTTTGGGGAAAGGCATCGTTAAGAACAAATATTTCTGCAACGCAGCAAATGTGCAAGCAAATAGAACACACATCAAAACTGAGCTGGCTGTGTAAACGCACCCTCAGTAATTGAATGACAATACTGGACCATGGGCTGGAGGATCATAAAACAGTGACTGACAGGGAAGCTGCCGTTTGTCCTTTCATTACTGCTGACTCACTCACTCTCTGTCTCTTTCTCTCTCTCGTTCTCTCTCTCTCTCCCTCTCTCTGTCCATCTCTCTCTCTCTCTCTCTCTATCCATCTCTCTCTCTCTCTCTCTCTCTCTCTCTCTCTCTCTCTCTCTCCTCATAATGTCTTGACTCACACTGACTCTGAAACCCATTTCATTTTGTGCTCCCAATGCACTTCCCTCTTTTTATTGCATCTTATCTCAGTAAAAAATGTCCCAACTGCCGTGTTGATGGCTCTTGCAGAGAATATGCATTGGCAGATTTCAATTCACTTTGGAAATGTAATGGATGAATATTAGAAAATATTGTGACACAAACATCATCTCCTTATTTTGTTTTATTATGTAGTTTCTGGAGAGGTCTCTCATATGCCATCCAACCCCCACTTCCAGAAGTGTATTCTACAATCATATTCTCTTCATCTTAATATCTCATTCGCTAACCCCAGATCTCCAAGACTATATCAGAGCCAATGTATGACTCACATAAATACATACAAGCGTAATCTCTCATTTAAATATAGTATGTAAGGTAGATCTATCAAGTGCCCAAGCTGTCCCCTGAAGCATACAGGCAGTAATTTACAGACTAAGGACTGAGTGGAGAAAGACAGACAGTTCTGGGTTCCACTTTACTGGACGGAGAGGGTTGTTATGAGCCGCTCATGCATTTCGGCAGGCAGACAGTCAGGCAGACAGTCAGGCAGTCAGTCAGTCAGGCAGGTAGGCAGGCAGGCAGGCAGGCAGGCAGTCAGTCAACCTGCTCCTCAGCTGAGCAGTCCAAATGTGACAGCACTGATGACTACTGAAGTCAACATTTGGCACAAAAGTTTGTTCATTTTTCAAAGACTTCCGGTTTGGGTTGCATGGCGCCACCACAGAAAAATAGAGACAATGTTAGCATATGTCAGTTCCTGTGCCCTCAGTAGTCCCTGGCCAACCCCTGTAACCCTACCAAAGACAGGGCCACCGGCCAGAAATCGTGGTGTCTCAGTCTGTGGCCAAACCTCAAACCCTGTAACCCAAACACCCTTCCAAATACAGGGTCATGGGCCAGAGGTCGTGGGGCTGTAGCCTGTGGCCAAACATCCAACCCTGAAAATCCACTGCTCCCTCCGTCATGTCCTGCTCCTGTGGTGTGATTGAGGCATAGCCAGCATGGCTGTCTTTCTCTGTCTTTGGTGGCCACTCTCCATGCCAAGGCGATGCTCAATGAATGTGTGTGTAAAAGGCCTTCCTTCATTTTGGGTCAGTCACAGAAGTCAGGTAGTCAGGTGTACTAAGTGTTTAGGGCAAGGCAATTGTTTGTATATTTTTTGTCTACCTTGGCAAATTGTACTCTTTTTGGTTCTCTTATGATTTGGTTGGGTCTAATTGAATTTTACTCTGAGGATACTGTTGCATACACTGTGTAGAGTCTTAATTGGTTGTTTGTCCCATGTTGTGAACATTCTTGGTTGGTATGTGGAGCCAAGACTTCACAACCAAGAAGGGCAATGGGTTCTATAACTGACTGGACTCTTTCTAGCCAGGTCACGATTTGGAGTGTGGAGGTTTATGTACTTTTTGATGAAAGAAGGCCCTTGTTGCAATGTCTCACAGTTACAATGTACAAGTCCTTGTTAAGGTTACTTGTGCTGTTCATGTTTAGGTCAAGGTAGGTATAAACATCTCGCTCTTTCTCTCACAGTCCTTCTCTCTCCACCAGCCTTAAAGGTCAGCCCCCAAAGAACAGTTTATTTTCTCCTCCTCTCCCCCTCCTCTCCACGGTCTCTTGTTCACACTCCAACTGTATGTTGATCCGGAGCCTACTGATTTCAAACCCTAAAGCCTTTGACTTTCCCCTTTCCATCCTTGGTTCCTGTCCAGCCAGGGGCTAGCCAACAGGTCAGCCCTGCACACCCAGTACATTAGCTAAATCGGTTGACACAGAGGTCATTCCCATTCAACTGATCTGCTAACATCATTAGAAGAGAAACTGACACTGACTCACCAAAATACTTTGCCTGAGTTCTAAATGCCACACTGTTCTGTTTAAGGATCTGTTTAAAAGTAATGCCCTATTAAAGATGGAAAAGGGTGCCATTTGGGAGCCCTTTTCAATCAGGCAGTAGACCGTGTTGATTGATCTTTCAGATCTCTGTTAACCTATGAAATCAGCCCAGCATCATCAGAGACACGTGTGTTCTCACCACTGCATTTCTATTGGTGTCCATTCAAATCACCATGAGATGAGCTCCATCCACAGAATATGCACGAGTGGCATATTCACGAACACACACACGCACGCACACGCACGCGCGCACGCACACACACACACTACATAAAGTGCACAAACCTTGGGAGCATTTCGTCCAACTCAGCAACTCAGTGGCTTTTAGAGGCGAGGGTTTTGATTAAAGTGCACTGAGGGTCGACGGATGGTATGGCTATGTCTTTAATTAAGGGATTGATTGTCTTAACTAGGTCCTCAAGGACATTCATGTGGAACAATGATGATAATAAGCTTGGAAGAAAAGAAACTTGTTCAGTGGTCAGCATCTGGGGTCTAAAGCGTACAGTTCAGGACATAGTCTGGTTCAGCATATTGTGTGTGTTCATGGTCAGTTAGACAGGAGGGAACTGTCCATGGTCAAACAGTCCGCATATTACACATCAAAGTATTGATGTGTGGTATTGGAACAGATGGGGTGTGTGTGTGGGTGTATGTGTGCATGTACGCTTATGCATGCGTTTGTGTCTGCTTGTGTGAATGTTGCATGTGTAGTGTGGGAGCTGGGGTTACTTATAGGTTTGGGCATTGCCGGTTAGGTTTATGGTTAGGTGTTAGGGTGAGCTTCATTTTAGGAATAAAGGTTAGGTAATGGACATTAGGACAAGAGTTGAGTTAGGTTAAGATTAGGGTGATGGAAAGGGTTTGGACTAGGGAATAGGGAGCATGAGGGTTAGGGTTAGAAAAACCAACATGTGTGTATATTGTTGGTGGGGCCACAGCTGTGCTGTCTAGACAATCCATTGATGTTGATAACTATTTTCCAAGGACCCTCTCATGCTGGCCTTTAAGAAGTGACTGATGCAAGGTCCTGTATTCCTGTTTCTTCAGCTGAGGGATACACAATATTAGTATTATAATATGCCAACGGGCTGCTGCACAGTTACTGTGACTGACTCCTGTGCCCAGCCTGGGATCCTCAACATTGTTCCATTGCAGTAAAACCAGTGTTCAGATGTATGTCTTCTATCAGAACTTACAGCACCAGGCAGATACCCTACGACCTGAAAAAAGTGCTCGCAACTCAGATGCTTGAGAAACTCCTGCATGGATATCATGGATGACTGGAACTTAATCATTCAGTTTGTTGGGCACCATAATGAGATATTAAAGATCTTTTACCTATAGAAGTCCGCCCACGCAAGGTCAGCAACAGGGAATATGCCGGAAAAGAAAAATCAGCGCCAATAATAATAATAATCCATTGAGCATATTTTAAGCAGAGGATTCTATTCTTAGAAGGAGATCAGGAGAGTTTTAGAAGGAATCAGGCTCAAGACTGAATAGATTTTCATACTGCAACTGGTTTTATACTGTATATACTTATTGGTTTTTCACTTACACTGTTACTCACAGCAGAGAAAACAGAACAACTGTAGGAGCAATTACATACACACACATTAACTTTTATATCCTTTTTTGACCTGAAACAAAACACAAATCTATGTTCCCTATCCCCTACTCCTAAACTTACCATAAACCTAACCGTAATGCCGAAACCTAAAAGTAAACTCAATTCTATCGTGACTTGCCAAAAAACCTTGTGGAGGCCTAAATATTCTATTACTGTTGTGGGAACTTTGGGTGCCCCACATGTTCACAAACCTGGCTGGATCACCCACAAACCAGTTGCATGTTATGGCCAGAGTTAAACTGTAATGACGTTTTAATGCCAGATATCACACCAATATCCTGTAATAAATTCTATACAGCCACAACACAATCACAATGACATCTATCAGGAACACACACACCAATGCACCCATTGGTCTTTCTATCCTTGTGGGGATAGAAAGTGAAATCCAAGCTTTTTTTCAGGTGGAGTACAGCCAAAGTAACTTGTAGGGATGTATTTTTGAGGTTTTACTATTTTTGTGGGGACAATGGGTGCACAGAGTTGATCAAACATGTGAACACAGAAAGGTGCACCCCCCCCCCCCCACACACACACACACACAGGAACCGAATAGCAT
>JACXGI010015774.1:0-16918 GCA_016801175.1 Esox masquinongy | reverse complement strand
CAGTGTTGTTTTTGCGCCAAACATACCTTTTGGAATTATGGCCAAAAAGTTCAACCTTGGTTTCATCAGACCATAACACATTTTCCCACGTGCTTTTGGGGGACTTGATGTTTGTTTTTGCAAACTTCAGCCAGGCTTGGATGTTTTTCTTTGTAAGAAAAGGCTTCCGTCTTGCCACCCTACCCCATAGCCCATTCATTTGAAGAATACAGGAGATTGTTGTCACAAGTAGCACACAGCCAGTACTTGCCAGAAATTCCTGCAGTTCCTTTAATGTTGCTGTAGGCCTCTTGGAAGCCTCCCTGACCAGTTTTCTTCTCGTCTTTTCATCAATTTTGGAGAGATGTCCAGTTCTTGGTAATGTCTCTGTTGTGCCATATTTTCTCCACTTGATGATGACTGTCTTCACTGTGTCCCATGGTATATCTAATGCTTTGGAAATTCTTTTGTACCCTTCTCCTGACTGATATCTTTCAACAATGAGATCCCTCTGATGCTTTGGAAGCTCTCTGCGGACCATGGCTTTTGCTCTGAGATGCAACTAAGAAAATGTCATGAAAATCCTACTAGAACAGCTGAACTTTATTTGTGATTAATCAGAGTCACTGTAAATGAAGGTAGGTGTGTAATGACTTCTATTTATCATGAGTTTGAATGTGATTGGTTAATTCTGAACACAGCCACATCCCCAGTTATAAGAGGGTGTGCACACTTATGCAACCAGGTTATGTTTTTATTTTTCATTTTTCCCCCTCGAAGATTTCAGTTTGTTTTTCAATTGAATTGTTCACATTATAGGTCACATTAAAAGTGGAAAAAGTTCTGACATGATTTATCTTTGTCTCATTCTTTTACATCACAAAAACCTGGCATTTTAACAGGGGTGTGTAGACTTTTTATATCCACTGTGTGAATGGGCTATGGGGTAGAGTGGCAAGACGAAAGCCTTTTCTTACAAAGAAAAACATCCAAGCTCGGCAGAAGCTTGCAAAAACAAATATCAAGTCTCCCAAAAGCATGTGGGAAAATGTGTTATGATCTGATGGAACCAAAGTTGAACTTTTTGGCCATAATTCCAAAAGGTATGTTTGGCGCAAAAACAACACTGCACAACACCCAAACAACACCATACCCACAGTGAAGCATGGTGGTGGCAGCATCATGCTTTGGGGCTGTTTTTCTTCAGCTGGAACCGGGGCCTTAGTCAGGGTGGAGGGAATTATGAACAGTTCCAAATACCAGGCAATTTTGGCACAAAACCTTCAGGCGTTCGTTAGACAGCTGAAGATGAAGAGGAAGTTCACCTTTCAGCACGACAACGACCCAAAGCACACATCCAAATCCACAAAAGCATGGCTTCACCAGAAGAAGATTAACGTTTTGGAATGGCCCAGCCGGAGCCCAGACCTGAATCCAATTGAACATCTGCGGGGTGATCTGAAGAGGGCTGTGCACAGGAGATGTCCTCACAATCTGACAGATTTGGAGCTCTTTTGCATAGAAGAGTGGGCAAATATTGCCACGTCAAGATGTGCCATGCTAATAGACTCCTACCCAAAAAGACTGAGTGCTTTAATTAAATCAAAAGGTGCTTCAACAAAGTATTAGTTTAAGGGTGTGCACACTTATGCAACCAGGTTATTGTGAGTTTTTTATTTTTCCCCCTCAAAGATTTCAGTTTGTTTTTCAATTGAATTGTTCACGTATAGGTCACATATATTATAGGTCACATTAAAGGTGGAAAAAGTTCTGACTTGATTTATCTTTGTCTCATTCTTTTACATCACAAAAACCTGGCATTTTAACAGGGGTGTGTAGACTATTTATATCCACCGTATATATGTATATATATGTATGTATATATGCATGTATGCATGTATGTATGTATGTATATGTATGCATGCATGTGTATATGTATACACACTACCGTTAACCCTTGGGGGCTTAAGCTCTGTTTTTCGGTTTTCCCCTACTTTTACAGTTGGGCTTGTAAACAATATGTAATGTTTATGGATCATCATGTATTTGGCATCAAATGATTCTAAATAACCTCAGCTAATATAAGCATGCATGTTAATGTACTTATAAGGTAGTATTTGAGTGAAAAATGCACAATAAAGTAAATAATTTTTTAAAGCAAAATCAGATTTTTTCTATATATCATTGAATTCTGACCACAACACAAAAATTCTGAACATTTCTCCCAATACAAATGTTTTTTGCAAACCCTTTTTCTAACACAAATATGCATTGTATCACAATAAATGTGAACAATGAAATAATTCACCTTTTGTGCAAGCAGTCCAATGTTTATGACACCCATTATTTTTCTATTTATCATTAATATCAGACCACATACGATCATGTGGAACAGTTCTCCCATTCCAAATATGCAAAGCAGACAATACCTATAATGATCACATTTGTATTACATTATTTCATGATAAATAGGTTATTTGATGTTACTTACCAGTCCTATATTTGGACACTGTTCTTGTGCTACGGCGTTAGCATGTTGTTAGCATTCCTCCTTTGTGTTCTGGTAACTCAGCTATCCAGCATGTGAAAAACAAAAAGGACTAGGGCTACATTGAGTAAAAGTGTTTTTTTCATTTTGCCATTTCATACTAATAATAATAATACTTATAAAGCTGTGGAAAACACGTATTCTTTCTTTGTCTGTGCGCGGCGTTTGCGTGCTCTGTTAGCATGCTAAGTTAGCTTACTGTGTTTGCCTCTATTCTAGTCACTGAGCACTAACAGAAAACGAAACTCATTATGTCCCACCCCCCAACCTTTTGATTTGCTAGAATACATAACAGTTACCTTCCCCTGACTGGGTAAAAGAAAATATTTTGCATAGCAACATCGTTCCATTGGTCGATTGTGCTTTGGATACTGCCAAGCAACAGCCCTTTCATTGGTCATTAGCACTAGGGGTAGGTTGCATTTGGACTGGATGACGACAACCAGGAAATGCCTCATGTAAACACAACGCATATGGCTCTTTTTAGCGGAATCTCAGGAAAACAGCAAAGAAAACCGATTCTCGCTATCATAAATTGTTTTGAAGATGTTTCATTTCTTACGACAGATTACGTCATTTTTTGGACTGATCCGTCCTCCCCAGCGCCAAACTAAAATTTGGAGTCACTTATAAATGTCCTTTTACATGAAATTTATTGGAATAGGAAATATAGCAAAATTAATTGGAAATAGTTATAGACAAGGAAATAGTTATAGACAATAATTGTCCTTTAAACTTTGCTTTCGTCATAGAATTTTCCATTTGCAGCAGTTTCAGCCTTGCTGACCTTTGTCATTCAAGTTGTCAATTTGTTGAGGTAATCTGAAGAGATGTCACCCCATGCTTCCTGAAGCACCTCTTACAGGTTGGATTGCCTTGATGGGCACTTCTTATGTACCATCAGGTCATTCTGCTCCCACAACAGTCTACAACAGACTTCTTCCTCCCTAAACAGTTCTTGCATAGTTTGGAGCTGTGCTTTGGGTCATTGTCCTATTGTAGGAGGAAATTGTCTCCAATCAAGTGCCGTCCACAGGGTATGGTATGGCATTGCAAAATGGAGTGATAGTCTTCCTTCTTCAAGATCCCTTTTACCCTGTACAAATCTCCCACTTTACCACCACCCAGACCATCTCGTTGCCTCCACCATTCTTGACAGATATCTTAAAGCACTCCTCCAGCATCTTTTCATTTGGTTTGCGTCTCCTGAACGTTCTTTGTGATCCGAAAACCTCAAACTTAGATTTGTCTGTCCATAACACTTTTTTCAAATCTTACTGTCTGTCACCTCAAACTTAGATTTGTCTGTGTTCCTTTGCCCATCATAATCGTTTCTTTTTATTGGCCAGTTTGAGATATGGCTTTTTCTTTGCATCTCTGCCTAGAAGGCCAGCATTCCGGGGTCACCTCTTCACTGTTGATGTTGAGACAGGTGTTTTGCAGGTACTAATTAATGAAGCTGCCAGTTGAGGACCTGTGAGGCATCGGTTTCTCAAACTTGACACTAATGTATTTGTCGTCTTGCTCAGTTGTGCACTTGGGCCTTCCACTCTTTCAATTCTGGTTAGAGCATGTTTGCCCTGTTCTGTGAAGGGAGTAGTACACAGCATTGTACGAGATCTTCAGTTTCTTGGCAATTTCCCGCATGGAATAGCCTTCATTTCTCAGAACAAGAATAGACTGATGAGTTTCATAAGAAAGTTCTTTGTTTCTGGCCATTTTATTTCGAAAACAGGGACATTTCTAAGTGACTCCTAACTTTTGAATGGTCGTGTGTGTGTGTGTGTGTGTGTGTGTGTGTGTGTTATACTTTAACTTTAGACAAAAGGAGTCCATGCTAGTCATGCAATTGATGTTAGTGTAGATTTTATATACTATAGAAAGTAATATGCCATGACCCTCCTGTCATTTTATTTTGAATTATTGACTAAAGATTGTGTTTACTGGAACTGATAAAATACAGTTTATGAAAATGTCATGGTAGCATTTTGACCATCCTCTGTCACTTTACTTGAACTGAGAAAATGCAGTTTATAAAAATTTCATGATAGCATAATGACCATCCTGTGTCACTTTACTTGAACTGACAAAATAAAGTTTATGAAAATTTCATGATAGCATAATGACCATCCTGTGTCACTTTACTTGAACTGACAAAATAAAGTTTATGAAAATGTCATGATAGCATTATGACCATCCTGTGTCACTTGAACCAATAAATAACAGCCTATGAAAATGTCATGATAGCATTATGACCATCCTGTGTCACTGCTTGAACTGACACAATGCAATATAAGACAATACAAAAGAAGCATTATGACCATAATTATTGGAACCAGATAGGCCTATCGTCTAGCTGTACATGCCATTATGTTGGTCATTAGTCACAAAGAGAATGTCAAGTCCTGCTCCTGAAATCTACTGCTGGCATATAACCTTTTCAAAAACATTGTGTTTTCTCGCTGTTTGTATGATTAAACTTAAATGATCCAATGTGCAAACATCTATGGTTAGCTATGCCCAGCTAATTTAGCACATTAGACGTCAGCTAAGTAATTTAGCAAACGTTAGCCAGCAATAATGAAGGCATACAGTAATTTTGCTAACTACTAGCATTAGTGCTAACTAGCTAGCTCTAACTCGTTACACCCGGACACCTGGGTGCAAATAGCATCTGCCTTTATTTCCACCTCGGATGTAAATAGATACATGGGCTATTCCACCCCGGGTGCTAATATCATTGTTGGCTACGGACACCTGGGTGCAAATAGCATCTGCCTTTTTTATCACCTCTTATCATCCTGGGCTGGCCTCATGCCACAGACGACCAGACAGGGATAGACGTCAGCTGGCTTAAGGTCATGGCTGGTGGACTGTGTCCTTGTGGAAACACTTTTTATAGATATCCAGATATCACTAGATATGGATCAAAATGTTATTCCAATGATCCATTTATATGCAGTATCTAATGATTCATGTTTTATGGCAAGTGACGTGACAAGTTAATTGAGGGGACAGAGGAGCTGGCCAATTGTTTTAGGTCTACTCTGAATTCTGTCATTGTGTTGTCATCAGACATGGGACCAAGTCCCATTTTTGCAAGTCTCAAGTGTTATCCTTCATGTCTCAAGTCAAGTCCCAAGTAATAATGGACAAGTCTTAAGTTGCAAGTTCCACAGCTCAGATCGAGTTAAGTCACAAGTCCCTAATTTTTGGTTTCAAATCATCAGGTCAATGGTTAAAGGAAAAATACTATACATAATATTATTAAATAGGTTGTCTTTATGTATTTATATGCTGTGAATTGTCTTTATATTTAAAAAAATATGTTTAAACATGAAAAACAAAACAAAAATGCTCTCTACTTTGATAAAAATTTGCCAGGGCCGGGGGAGCCATTGCATGCAAATAATATTGAGAATATGACCAGAAATAATGAGCCCAAGAAATGAGGAGAAATGGGAATAAAATTAGTAAATATGAATTGAGGAACATACTGTATAACCCTCCATGAATCAGACTGTTGCTGATCTAATCACAAGGAAAGTCCTTGAGTAGAATTTAGTTTCCCATCTCCCCATTTAGCTAATGTTATTGTAACAGTATTTGGGTCATTCCTGTAATGTGGAGCCATTTGGACCTCATAATTGTTGGCAGAAAACTTATTTCTAGATTTTCTTAGACATCAAGTGCCCCTTACTGTAACACATTTTTGTTTTCTTACAAATATGAAATGAAACACGGAATATTGAGTAAAATTTGTCCTATTTCTCAGAACCTGAGCTTTATGTGCACCCTATTTCTCCTGATAAAAGGGCAATTAATTGAATTTATCAAAGAAAATGGCATATGTAATGGACCCATTCTATTTCTACAAGTTACCACAAATATATATATAAAATCTTATAGCATTGTTAAAATATGTTTTAAAAAATACCGACCTAACAAGGTGAAATGAAGCATAACGGTGTGGAAAGCAATAACAGGGTGGAACTAACACCAATAATGAAGAAACAATTTAAACAATTAAATATATTTTATAAACTTTGAAATCTGTGAAAAGGTTAAAGAAAAACATTACACATCTAATAAGAATAACTTTCTATTTATTTAATTTTCTTTTTTTTACATCTTTACCATGGGTTTGTAAAACATCATGAAAACCTATGATTATAAAAATTGGATTGGATGTGAGCAGCAGCACTTATTGGCGGTGCCATTCCCTGGCACATGCAAGTAACAATTAATATATTTGTTTGATATATTCTTGCTAGCTATTTACATTACAATAATTAATAATAAATATAACCTTAACAATAACCCTAACCTGACCCCTAACCCAACCAATTTAATTAGCATCAAACATGTATCTAAATATGTAAAATACATGAAACATCAATCTATGTTAACATATTATGTAAATACTTTTAAATATTGACAATAGTAATGAATTTACTGTAACGTCTGCTCCGCGTGGCACAGCGGCTCTGCTTCCTCTCCGGTGCTCCACCTTGCCGGTGTACTAACCACTGGCAGGAGGGTGATGGCAGCAGCGCATACCGAGGACGCACCTGTTTCCAATCCCTGTTTTAGTTGTCTTTATATTCTGTTGTTCTCCCACTGCACTTCATGGATTATTGCTTGTCTGTTACTGAACGTGCTGGTGCGCTTTGTTACGTCCAACCAAATGAAAGACTATATAAAGAAAGTAATTTGAATAGCTATCGTTCATTTTGTTTCTTTTTCCTTTTTGCCTCTTTTTTACGCACTTGTTATACTTGCACCATCACATTTATTATCTTTTACTGACATAATTTCCACACTGTTAGGTGCAGGTTCCACCCTGTTAGGTAGATATAGATTAGATTAGATTCAACTTTATTGTCATTGAACAGTACGAGTAAGGTGGGAATGAATAGTTGTGCGATGAGGCAAATGCAAGTATAAATGGCAATTCTGACTATGCAGTCGAGCAAGGTGGTGGTGTAAGGTAGTCTGTACAACTGACATGCGGGGATAGCAGCAATGAGGTTCCCGAGGTAGACATGTGCATGTAACTTCCGAAAAAAAAGAAAAGCAAGTACAATGGCAATTCTAAATGTGCAGTGCAGGCAAAATGAAGGTGCAAGATGGCATGTGCAACTGAAATGTAGGGATAGCGGCAATGAGGTTCCTGAGGTAGAAAAGTAGTATGAGGAAATAGTGCAACAAGGTCCCTGAGAGGCAGTACTAAGCAGTGGGCGGGTGGGTATGGTTAGTAATGGGATGGGTCACAGAGTTCAGCAGGGTTACAGTAGATGGGAAGAAGCTTTTCCTGAGCCTGCAGGTGCGGGAATGAAGAGACCTGTACCGCCTGCCTAATGGTAGGAGGTCAAACAGTTTGTGGCATGGGTATGAAGGGTCTCTGATGATGCTGCGTGCCCTGTGCAGACACCGCTTGCGCTGAAAGTCCACAATGGCTGGGAGATGGGCACCAGAGATGTGCTGGGCGGTTTTCACCACCCGTTGTAGGGCCTTCTGGTCGGCCTCGGAGCATCCGCCAAACCAAACTGTGGCACAGTCAAAATGCCCTCAATTGTGCAGCGGTAGAAGTTCACGAGGATCTGGGAAGACAAGCTGGCCTTCTTCAGCCTCTTCAAAAAATACAGGTGCTGCTGCACCTTTTTGATCAGGGTTAAGGTGTTTAGGGTCCAAGAGAGGAATTTGAAGCTGGACACGCTCCACCTCAGTGCCATCGATGAGAACTGGGGCGTGACTGCAGCCTTTAGACTTCCTGTAATCCACAATGAGCTCCTTCGTCTTTTTTCTATTGAGGGCCAGGTTGTTGTCAACGCATGCTGCCAGGCACTTGACCTCCCCCTCTAGGCTGACTCGTCATTATTGTCACTGATCAGGTCTATCACTGTGGTGTTGTCTGCAAACTTGATGATGGTGTTGGGACTGTGTACAGGAACGCAGTCATGGGTGAAGAGAGAGTACAGGAGGGGGCTCAGCATGTAGACTTGTGGAATACCAGTGTTCAGGATCAGGGTGGTGGAAGTGAAGTTGTCTAACCTGACAGACTGGGGTCTGTCGGTTAGGAAGTCCAAAGTCCAGTTACAGAGAGAGGGGCTGATCCCCAGGTCATGGAGTTTTTCGACCAGCCTATAGGGGATGACCGTCATCCTGCTCAGTGTGAACGACATATCTGCCGTGGATAGTTTAAGGGCGGGGTCATCGGGGGGGAGTTCAGCTTTAATGGCTGGCTTTTTGTTGTCCCTGTTAAAGCGGGCGTAGAACCTGTTTTACTCGTCGGTGAAGGAGACGTCGCTGGCTGTGGGGGTAGGCTTCTTTGGCTGGTAGTCTGTGATGGCTTGGATGCCCTGCCACATGTGTCGGGGTTTAAAGTTTTTATTGAAGTGCTCCTCAATTTGTGGTTTGTGGTCATTTTTAGCCATCTTGATGCCCCTTTTCAGGTTGGCCCTGGAACCTAACAGGATGGAACTTAACAGGGCGGAAAACGTTCTTCTAAATTAATCAGTGCTCTGAGAATGAGCAAGATTGAGCTAGGATAATGGTGAACAGTTGAACCTATATTCCAATTAGTCGAGTATTGTTTGGTTGTTGTCCCCACCCCACACCCGATGGAAGCGTGTCGAGAACATGGAACAGTAGGTCTGTGAGTGTTCAGCAGCACGATCAGACTGAGGTGAGAGAGGATTAGAGGAATCTGCTGGGAAAATCTAAAGAAGTCTTTTGAGTCACACAGCTTAAGTCCAAGTTAAGTCACAAGTCATAGATGCTCAAGTCGAAGTCAAGTTGCAAGTGTTATCTCTTTTTACCAAGTCAAGTCTCAAGATGCAAAGTATGTGACTGTAGTCGCACTCGAGTCCAAGTCATGTGACTCGAGTCCACATCTCTGGTTGTCATCATCTTTAAATATATATTTTTGCTTTACGGTATATTTTTGGAATGTTATGTTTCATTGAATGGAAGAAAAACAATGGTAAAGAAATCGGATAGCGTGCACTGAAATAGCTGAGTCAAACTAACTGGTCATTTCAGCTTAGTCTTCTAAGTATAATCCAAAGCCCACTAAACCCAACCCTGAGATAGGATAGATGTGATGTACCAAGTTGCTTAATGTAAGAGTGAGAGAGAAGCATATTGACTGAGAGTTTGGCTTGTCTTTGTGTTTGTGAGTACTGATGGAAGTAGTGGTTGAATGATACATTAATAGAATAAATGGCAGAATACACTGTTGTAGAAATTTATTGATTATACTTGATACAGTACATAAAAGTAAACTTCACATGCATTATATTCTACATATTTTGTACAGTATGTCAAAGCATTAAGATGGCTACAGATGAAAAGTCATCCCAGCAGAGGGAATCATTCAGTTGAACTGCATTACACTATTCAGTGCAGTTAAAGCCATTCAAAATGGGGCAGTAACCAACTACTGATCGTTGGGTCACAAACAGAAGCACAACAAAAGTGTTAAATGATTCCACCGTTCAAAGACTGAGGTCAGCTGTAATACAGTAATGATGATTAGGTGAACGATGCAGTAAATATTACTGATAACATTTAGATGGAGTTCTCAGTTTCCTCCTAAAGTAGGCTTTTTGCCAATGATATAATTCTGAGGCAAACCATTTTGCGTTTCAACGTAAAACATAAATTAGAGCAATACATTGCAGATGGTACATCCTGTACAGCCTGTACATCCTGTACATGCACATCATTGTGACTTCAATTTATAAATATAGAAAATAGAAAATGACGTTATAGACATAGCTCAGTGGAGTCCATCTTACTGAGCTTTCAGTTTGTATCTGAAGTCAACATCATAAGTGGGCTGGAGGATCCCCAGGCCTGCACGTGATTGGTCAAGAGGAGGCACTTTTACAGCTGAATCTAGGAGCTCCATGTCAAAGTAGGAGAGCACCAGCGCCAGGAACTGCTTGATCTCATGCACTGCGAAGAAGCGCCCAGGGCACTTAGTCACCCCTGACCCGAAAGGCATGTAGTAATACCGTAGTTTGCGGCCCTCCCTGTAGAAGGTTGTCTTTTCTTGTCTGTTTTCATCCAGATATCTGTCATATTTATAGGTCTGTGGATTAACAGAATAAAGAGAATTAGGAAATTAAGAGTACCATAAAAAGCTGATCATATGTTTAACAGTAATTCTAAACCCTTTTCGTCTTCAAAGAAAAGACTGATGCATTACTCACCAAGGGATCCTCATAAATTTCAGGGTCAAAGTGCAGCATCTGGGGATAGAGCGCAATGACATCATCTTTGCGGATGCGGTATGACTCCTGGTTGTCAAGGTGAAGGAGAAAGTCTTCTTTGGCCACTCTGACATTCATTGACGCACTCGACAAACGCATGGCCTCCTTAATGATACTGTCTGTAGGACAAAAAAAATACAAATCTTTATAATTACATTTTTACTAGAGAGCTTGACATTGGTATGACACATGAGTATTGTTAAAGTATTAATTTGATAACTCCGGCTTCATTTCATCAGGTACTGTTTATTTTCTCTTTACCTATTACATGCATGTTGTCCAAGTCCTCCCGAGAAAGGATGAGTTGTGGTTTGCTGGGATCGGCACGCTGACCTGAACTCTCAAGAATCTGCTTCACCTCCTTATTGGCTGCCTTCATGGCCTCTGGACTCCTGAAGACACAACATGGAAGGTCAGATAAACCATCAAGTTCTATTGCATGCTCACTTCCCTGTCAAGTCTGCACACTACCTCATGAAACTGGTTGAGAGAATGCAAAGGGTGTGCAAAGCTGTCATCACAGCAAACTGTGGCTACTATGAAGAATTTACATTATGAAATGTATTTTGATCTGTTTAACTTTTTTTGTTTGCTACATGGTTCCATATGTCATTTCATAGTTATGATGTCTTCACTATTATTCTTCAAATACAAAAAATAGTAAAACCAAATAAATACCCTTGAATGAGTAGGTGTGTCCAAACTTTTGACTGGTACTATGTATATTAGGTCTCTGGTGTACACACTGCAGGTGGAAATGAGGAATACCTGATCATGTAGAGCAGGCTCCAGAATGTAGCAGGTAGTGTGTTGGCCTGCGAGGCCCAAAGCAGAGCCACGTGGGTGCGGGCCTTGCTCAGATCATTGAAGGTTGACAAGGTGTCATTTAGCAGCATGCGCAGCGAGATCAGGTCTGAAACGTTCTCGCGTTTGCTCAATTTCTCAGCCAGCATGGTTTTAGCCAGATTCTCCCTCGCAGAGTAAGCACTCTTAAACACATGGATTGGCAACCCAGCCACCAATGCTGGGAAGATCTTATCGAACTCCTTGAAGTTCTCCAGAGCATTGAGCACCAAAGCCTTCTGTGCTTCCTGGCGCACAGCATTCTTGTCGTTGCCCAGATCCTTGCCAAAGAGTGTCAAGTAGCCCGACTCGAACATGACCTTGTAGCAGAACGCAAAGATGCCATCCACATCCCAGCAGTCCTTTGTTGGGCTGAGGGTGTCGGACTGTAACATGACTGACTGCAGGTTTTCCATCATGGTTTCAATGAGTGAGGGAAGAGCTTCACCCTGCAGGGTCTTTAAGAAGGTCTGATGAAGATTCTCTGTGGTATAGCCATGTCTTGGGTCCATGCTGTCATGGCCGAATGCCTGGGTGGAGACAGGTTTAAATAAGTACATTTGAAAGTCTCGATTTACAGAGAAGCATAAATTAAATCATCGTCAGCAAATGTAAAATTGAACACTTGATTGGTGTGTCCTTACCTTGACTGAGGTAGAGAAATGAAACTTCTTCCAATCCAGATGCCTCCCCTGGCGGATGACTGCGTGGTAGGAGAAAGGGTCACACAGGAAGTGAAAGTACTTGCCAGCAATCTTGCAAGTGAAGATGTGTCCATGTTTCTTCTGTCGGCTTCTGAGAAACTCAAGGGGGTTGGCTCCAAACTGGAGGGCACAGCCAAGATATGGAATTAAACCATTTTCCACCGGAGGCTCACCTGGTTGTCTGGAAGAACAAAAACACCCAGTTTACATACAGTAACAACAACGATGCAAAGCCCAAACAAGCCAGGCGAAATAGTTGAAGATATGAAACCCAAAGGTAATGTTTAAACATAGGAGATGTATAAAACACTTGATTTATGTCTTATGAATCCATGCCTATTTTAAAACCCAATCAACAAGGTAATCCAAACACCAACAAAGTAATAACAAAGTAATGCATACAAGTACATGCTAAAACAAGGTAAAACTAATAAATCACATCCCGTTGTGCAAAAATAAATCTACACTACCACACTACCACCTATACATAATTAAGTCCCACATGTTAAAAACACTAAATAATCTTTGGTTTCTTTGACATGCATCCTAGAAACCTACACATCTCAACCAACACAAAAAAATGCAAATTCTGCATGCATTTTAGTTTTCTTAAAAGATATTTAACTAGATAGTCTACATTTCATATCCAATAAAAAAAAAGAATCTCCCAAATGTTAACATTAACAACACGTTATATATCATTGTTATTTTCTATATCCCACACATAACTGTTTATCATCTAACATTAAATATAATTAACATTTCATAGACATTATCTCTCTCTGCTTACCTCTTGCGTATTCCCAGAGCAAGCCATAGACAGCAGCAAAAGCCAATAACTACCGCCCAAATCAAAGATATAGTTATGATCATGATTACTAAAGATGCTCCAAAAGGCTAGTTGCAAATATCAGCAGACAGTAGATTTCAATCCTACTGGTTCTAGATAGCTAATGGTCAGGTTCAGTGTCGGCTGTCTGGCAGAGAGAAAACAGCTGAAAGTGGAAGTTCAAAGACTGTGCTTGCGGTATTCTGAGTGCTGAGGCAGCGGTATATATACAAGCCACGGGCCAGGATATGAAGCGAATACACAGTAAGCGATGAATGACAACGCCCTCTTGTTTTTCTTCACACATTTGCAACTGTAACCTGTTTTACTTGATGTCACTAGGACATCTATGGAGATGAATGTGTGTTTGTGTGTGTGTTGTTAAATGGCCTTGACTGTAGTCCATGGGCAACTACACCTGAAGGACAGCAGACTTCACCTGATAGCACCTCTAGGTTAGCAAATAGCTTTCAAGGTCTTTGCCTCTGTGTGTGTGTGTGTGTGTGTGTGTATGTGTGTGTGTGCACGCGCCTGTGTGCGCGTGTGTGCATGTGTATAAATGCTTGTCTGTCTGTCTCTCTGTGCGTGTGTGTGTATATGCTTGTTGTGATCTGTTGTGGCAAAAGTTACAATAGTTACTAGGTGGGGAATTTGAGGGGGTGTATTTCTGTTACTGTCAGAACATCAGTCTCAAAGGAATACATATTTGGTTTGCACTCAACTGGTAACTGTCTTAAATCTATGAACATGCATGCAATCCCTGAGGTCAGAGATAAAAAAAATACATGTCAAGTTATAAGTTATGTCAAGGTTATGTTGAGGTTAGAGTGATTGACACTGTTATTATTGGCTTTCCAGAGATAATTTAACAGGTAAACATTTAGGTAAATTATTTAGGAATGACTAATTGTTATTAGGAGCGTGTGAATTTTCAGTTATAATTCAGCTAATTAAGCTACAAGTAGGTTACTTAATCTGAAAGGAAAATGCCTGGGGAACCTGCTGGCCGTTGTCATTTTTGGTTGCTCTTTTCTAAAACAATGGTAAGACCTAATGGTTGGAGATAAAATGCATAAATACACCCTTTACATGCAGTTGAGTGTCTGATAAGCACTGTAGCAAACTACCCACATTTTATTAAGGATAAGCTGTTTAGCCAAGTTATGTTGTTATTTATTTTTTTACATTTGTTTCAATGCAAAATATCAAGACACAACATAGGTCCAAAGACAATTCCATATATTTATTTAGTGGAAATAGCCACTTAAGGGAAAATGACTTTTTTAAATGAAATACAATCTAAAATCAAGAATGTTTAACAGTGTCACAAGTGGAGGTAAGCAGGACACCAGGCATAGAGTTAATGGAACAACGATGACAATAATGAAAATAATCTAGGGCAGGCGAGAAAACAAAACGACAGGAATCAGGCAGGCAAAAACGGCAGGCAAGACACACACAATGACACAACAAAGGCTGAACAGAACTGAGGGGTATAATACGAAGCGAGGTAACTGGCTTATCGAGGTAACTTCAGGAGTAATTTAGTGATGTCGGGTGTAACTTCCCGATTAATCCGTACTAGGAAAGGTTAATACGTTGTACCCGTGGTATGCTGTCATAGCAATTTACGATGCATCTCTAAACTGCTCCGTGCAGGTTATCTTCATGGTTAACTCGATGTTACCCAAAATAAGCACCGCCCTTCCGCCCACAAAAAGGCCGGGACATTTTGAAGACACAACCGACATTGCCGCACGGATTCAGATTGTGAGAGGCTCACTCCGCAGGGCGGGGGTGTTTAGAGACCGTGTAACTCAGACCTGGGCAAGATAAGGCCCCCGGGCCGGATACGGCCCGTTGAGTAATTCTATCTGGCCCGCGATACATCCAAAACTTTTAAAATAATACAAAATAAAAAATACCTGACGAGGTCCGCAGATTACGTTAGTTTATTTACTGCTGCATATTTATTTATTTTCAAATTAAAAGTCACGTGGCACCCCCAGTAATAAGTACAGCAGTATCATACCTTCCTGTTTAAAATAGCTTTAAGTTGAAACAAGGTATTTGTGTTCCGATGATACGTAGGGACCAGCACCACAATCCACGCGCAGAAGTTATCATTTGTACGTACTATACGCAATTGATGGCTAGCGATCTCTGGAAATGAGCCTAAGAAAATTTGTTAACGAAAGCAGGGTATTTAAAAAAGAATTGACAGGAAAATATTTATTTGTAGATGTCACAGGTAAAGCAACTTGCTTAATATGTTAAGCTAACGTTGCAGTTTTTAAAGAGTACAATTTGCAGGGGCACTTCCAGAGCGAGCATGTGGAGAAACACAAAAACTGTCACCCGATGCTACAATTCAACAAGTCCAAGCACAGATGCAGCCTCACTGATGAATATCTTGCCGCAGTACCGCACACTGCTTCAACAGAAATGACTCCTGGCTTCACCTCACTTGTCAACGTCCATATGAGACTCTCCTGTTCATATTGAGTGAGTAGCCCTAAAATTTGATTTCTTGGGTCTGGGCTGCTGGAATAGCTGTCGTTAAAAGCACGTAGTACAAAAAATATACTGTATGAAGTTAGACGACGGCAATTATACCAACATTTGCTTTGAGTGAAAATCTTCAGAAGTGATTTCATAGACTTATGGCTGCCCTAATAACTATTATACCTATATAACTGTTATACACTATACCCTATGTAATAAACTTACTCTGTTGAGTTGAAACTTAAGTTTTAAGGCAAATATGTGTTGCAACATTTCTGTTGAGTAATAACCCTAAAAAGGGATTTTTTAGGCCTTTGCCTGCCATAATAACAGTTGTTAACAGAAAATAATAAAAAAACACTGTTAAAGTAAATTAAGTTTTATTATGAAAACGGTGTTGCATGGAAAATAAATATGCATAAATATAACATGCAAGTTAACAGAGTTAGCTATGTTGTGTTTTTTAGTCATGTTGGTTAAAAAAGTAATCTTGCCCACGATGCACTCTGGCATTTTCAGTGTGGCCCCCCAGTGAAAAATTTTGCTCACCCCTGGTGTAACTCCTCTAGTTTACCCCGATGATGTTTTCTAATCAAGATATCGATTCTGATCTGAGGGAATTCCGTATCTTTAATGCCTCTCGCCGGAGTAATGCCCTCACTGTTGAACAGACAAGTGTGCCTTGCTTTGCGATATTTTGCCAGCGGACATTTCATGTATTCCTTCGATGATGCTGAACATCTGAGCAAGAATACTGTATGCCGTGCAGTTCGCAAGGTTGCTCTCACTAAACTACTTGATGCATTTGTGTTCCCTGGCCTTTGAAGCGTTCTAAAGATCAAATATAGCTGCAAGCAGCGATTAAGGGGACCAAGTAATGACAAAAGGAAACTTTGAAGCACCTTGGAATGTATATGTTACTGTAACTTAGCAATTGTCTTTACATTTCCAACTTCAATTAAAGCTGCAAGCAGCATTTAGTGGGTTTCAGCATTTAGTTAGCATGAAAATTATGCAATATGGTATGTAGGATAAAAGACAAACTGTACACATGTGTGCTAACATTAACCCAATGTTGGAAGGATGTTTTTTCCTGTCCAATGGTGACCCCATGTAGTTTTTTACATACTGGTCTGGTTCATACAACACTTGAAGATCTTCATACATAGATGCCAAATGTCAAACTACATCAAGATTGGTCATTTGCTGCCATATGAGTAGTGTTTTAAGT
>JACXGI010015772.1:0-16938 GCA_016801175.1 Esox masquinongy | reverse complement strand
CCCCCCCCCCCCCCCCCCCGTTTAAAACGATTGCTTAGACAACTGTCACATCATCAACAACCTTGTCATTTATTTCCACAGAGCACAGAATATACTAGGTGATGTACTTCGGGTCCCTGCTATTGTGAAAATAGCAATGCCGACTGTTTTGAGTACAAGCTAGGACCCAGTATCTCAATTCCTGTGTTGATTAGAAATAGAAGGAATCGTAAGCATGCAACCTATAAAGTAAACTTGTCTAATTTGTTACCTGTAACACGTCAACCTACTAGTCCAGGAACCCCTATTATATCTATTAAACTGGCTTTACTTAATATCAGATCTCTTGCCAACAAATCTTTCTTGGTAAATGACATTATAATATCCTACAACCTAGATTTTATGTTTCTCACTGAAACGTGGCTAACATAAGATTGTAGTGCTACTATTCTTAACGAGACAGCACCTAAAAAATCAGTCAGGTTTCCGACCTCACCACAGTACTGAAACGGCCCTGATTAAAGTTTTAAATTATATACGGTTGAATACTGATTCTGATAAAATAACAGTTCTGGTTCTATTAGACCTCAGTGCAGCATTTGACACTGTAGATCATAGAACACTTATAGATAGGCTGGAAAATTGGGTAGGACTCTCCGGGACAGTCCTTGATTGGTTCAGATCTTATCTAGATGGCCAGAGTTACTTTGTCACCATTGGTAATCATGAATCTGATAGGGTGTCTATGACATGCGGAGTTCCACAGGGATCAGTTCTCGGACCGCTTCTGTTCAATCTCTATATGTTAACTCTGGGCCAAATTCTACAGAACAACAACATTAACTACCACAGCTATGCTGATAATACTCAAATATACATGGCTCTCGAACCGTATGACAACAGCTCAATAGACTCTCTGTGTCACTGTATAGAGCACATAAATTCCTGGATGAACCAAAATTGTCTACAATAAAACCAAGTTAAAACTGAGATTATTGTGTTTGGCAACAAAAATAAAAGAACAAGTATTAGTAAAGAGCTGGATTCTCAGGCCCTTAAAACCAGGGATCAAGTGCATAATCTTGGTGTTCTGATAGACTCAGACCTCACATTTAACAGTCATATTAAAGAGGTCACCAAAACAGCATTCTATCATCTAAAAAATATAGCCAGAATCAAAGGCTTGGTGTACCAAAAAGACCAAGAGAAGCTTATCCATGCTTTTATCTCTAGTAAGCTTATCTAGTAAGCTTATCCATTTTCTCTCTACTAAGCTTATCCATGCTTTTATCTCTGCAGCTCATTCAGAATGCTGCTGCTAGAATGCTAACCAGGACCAAGAGAACAGAGCACATCACTCCGGTTCTTAAATCTTTGCATTGGCTTCCAGTCAGTTACAGAATAGATTTTAAAATGGTGCTTTTAGTTTATAAATCTCTGAATGGTTTAGGACCCAAATACATTTCTGATATGTTTGAAGAATATAAACCGAGCAGTGTTCTTAGATCCATGAACACAGGTCAGCTAGTAGAGCCCAGAGTCCAAACTAAACATGGAGAAGCTGCGTTTAGCAGTTATGCTGTACACAACTGGGATAAACTACCAGAAGATCTTAGACGTGCCCCAAACGTATCAATTTTTAAATCCAGGTTAAAAACACTTCCCTTTTCACATGCCTATGACTGAGTACTTAAACTTAACCACACTGTTTAGCCTTATAGCTTCCTATATTTTTATCCCATTTTTAATCTTTCTGTTTTCTTATTGTATTTTTAATTATGATGTTTTCATTTGTTTTGATGTTTTCATTTGAGTATTTGTTTTTATGTTATTGTATTTTTATATATATATATATATATATATATATTTATTTCCTTTTCTTTGTAAAGCAAACTGAATTGCTTCGATGAACGAATTGTGCTATATAAATAAACTTGCTTGCTATTTATATGTATACAGTGCCTTTGGAAAGTATTCAGACCCATTCAGTTTCTCCATATTTTGTTGCGTAATAGACTTAACTTATAATTGATTACATTTATTTCCTTTGTGGTCAATCTGAACGAATACTAGAAAATGATGGTATTTTCGTCTCCCTTCCTGTATGTCCTGAGTGATGCTGATGCCCCTCTTAAGAGCAGTACCACAAAAAACCAAAGAGGAGAAACAGAGCAGATTCAGTGCATTTTGTACACCCGCTGGTAAAACTAACAACTAAATATAAGAAATATACTCATATACTTATTCCTCATAATTAATGATTGATAAAATCTATTGCCCTTTTTGAAAATCATGGAGGAAATATGTTGCACCAAGAACTAAACAACTCTTGTAAATGAACTAGGGTTGAGCCATTCAACAACAACATGGAGGCTGCACCATCAGAATGAAAGTTTGTGTAAACCAAACAATAGTTTTGTCGGTACTGTTAAACACTGTAATTCCACTATCACTGTAGATAGGCTAACAATCCTGGAAACTCTAGCCAGGCCACGATAAATTCCCCTAACTGAAGCACAGATAGCTAATTCTCATGCCAATGAAATTATAATTTCAGACTTTTACAGAGAATCGTGAGACAGAGGTCTGACCAGCACAGTGATGCTGAGGCAGGTTGCACTGCAGGAAGGGACAGAGAGACGTTATTCACGTTTAGATAGTTTATAAAGACATGCAAGGAGGTACGTCAAATATACAGTATCTCACAAAAGTGAGTACACCCCTCACATTTTTGGAAATATTTGATTGTATCTTTTCATGTGACAACCCTGAAGAAATGACACTTTGCAACAATGTAAAGTAGTGAGTGTACAGCTTGTATAACAGTGTAAATTTGCTGTCCCTTCAAAATAACTCAACACAGCCATTAATGTCTAAACCGCTGGCAACAAAGTGAGTACACCCCTAAGTGAAAATGTCCAAATTGGGCCCAAAGTGTCAATATTTTGGGTGGCCACCAATATTTTCCAGCACTGCCTTAACCCTCTTGGGCATGGAGTTCACCAGAGCTTCACAGGTTGCCACTGGAGTCCTCTTCCACTCCTCCATGATGACATCACAGAGTTGGTGGATGTCAAGAGACCTTGCGCTCCTCCACCTTCCGTTTGAGGATGCCCCACAGATGCTCAATAGGGTTTAGGTGCCCCACCTTTACCCTCAGCTTCTTTAGCAAGGCAGTGGTCATCTTGGAGGTGTGTTATCATGTTGGAATACTGCCCTGCGGCCCAGTCTCCGAAGGGAGGGGATCCTGCTCTGCTTCAGTATGTCACAGTACATGTTGGCATTCATGGTTCCCTCAATGAACTGTAGCTCCCCAGTGCCGGCAGCATTCATGCAGCCCCAGACCATGACACTCCCACCACCATGCTTGACTGTAGGCAAGACACACTTGTCGTTGTACTCCTAACCTGGTTGCCACCATACACGCTTGACACCATGTTTGCGGGCTTTCTTGTGCATCATCTTTAGAAGAGGCTTCCTTCTGGGACGACAGCCATGCAGACCATTTTGATCCAGTGTGCAGCATATGATCTGAGCACTGACAGGCTGACCCCCCACCCCTTCAACCTCTGCAGCAATGCTGGCAGCACTCATACGTCTATTTCCCATAGACAACCTCTGGAAATGACGCTGAGCACGTGCACTCAACTTCTTTGGTCGACCATGGCGAGGCCTGTTCTGAGTGGAACATGTCCTGTTAAACCACTGTATGGTCTTGGCCACCGTGCTGCAGCTCAGTTTCAGGGTCTTGGCAATCTTCTTTTAGCCTAGGCCATCTTTATGTAGAGCGACAATTCTTTTTTTCAGATTCTCAGAGAGTTCTTTGCCATGAGGTGCCATGTTGAATTTCCAGTGACCAGTATGAGGGAGTGTGAGAGCGATAACACCAAATTTAACACACCTGCTCCCCATTCACACCTGAGACCTTGTAACACATACGAGTCACATGACACCGGGGAGGGAAAATGGCTAATTGGGCCCAATTTGGACATTTTCACTTAGGGGTGTCCTCACTTTTGTTGTCAGCGGTTTAGAAATGAATGGCTGTATGTTGAGTTATTTTGGGGGGACAGCAAACTTACACTGTTATACAAGCTGTACACCCACTACATTGTAGCAAAGTGTCATTCCTTCAGTGTTGTCACATGAAAAGATATAATCAAATATTTCCAAAAATGTGAAGGGGTGTACTCACTTTTGCGAGATACTGTAGCTGCATTTATTTACATTTAATCCATCAGTAATGACTCATCAAAAACACCATCAGTGCAAGCATCCAACAAGCAGTGCGAACCAATTTTTATTTTTAGGTGTTGTTCATTGCCATATCATCTGATCGCTCTCCAATGCAGGCCATTTTGATTCCATCAAACACAGCCACATATAGCAGTGGATGGATGCACATGTTCATTGTAACCAGTCCCTTAGACACCTGGTATGCCTTGTACGACCAGCAATCAATATATTGTTGTTCAACAAAGCTCTTCTTGAAGGTGAAGTGAAAAGGCAAAAAAGAAATGGCATAAAGCAAAACCACTGCAAACACCATCAGACCCACCTTCCGTTTCTCCAGAGATGTTATATTGGGATTCCTCCACACCACCCTCAACAGTCCCCCGTATGACACAAAAGTGACCAGGAAGGGAACAGTGCAACCAACCACAATCAGAAACACTTTATAATTGAATATTGAGTTGGCAACATCCCGAGTAAAGCTGGCACAATATGAGCTCAGTACACAATGTTTCTTGTTTCCAGCTGGACAGACGGAGGCAAACATCAGCACAGGCGATGAGATGGCTGTCACAAAGATCCAGATGACGACACTGGCAACCTTGGCTTTGGCAGGACTCACATTGTTCCGGGTGAAGAAGGGGTGCACAACGGCCAAGCAACGAGTCACGCTAATACACATGATAAAGTAGATGCTGACATATAGGTTGCAGAGGAAGAGGAAGCGTTCAATCTTACATGCTGCCTCCCCAAAGTTCCAGTTCTTCTCTTTGATGTAGTAGTCAATTAGCAGGGGCAGGTTGAAGACATAGAGCAGGTCACTGATGACCAGGTTACAGGACAGCACGACACCGGTGTGCCAGTTCTTCCTCTGCCTGGTCACCAGAATCCACAGGGAAATCAGGTTACTAAGCAATGCCACGCAAAACTCGACACCATAAATCAAAGGCAGAAACTTTGCTTGGAAGTTGTTACAAGAGGTATCATTCATGTTTGCTCTGTGTTGAGACAAAAGAGGAAAGGCACTGCCAACAGGCTCCTCAAAGAATTCCATCACAATCTGAGGAAGGAAAGGGTTTAAACAATGTGTTCTTAGAAAAAACATTTCATGCAGTTTCTCATTTATCTTTAAACAGGAACTTAATATCGTGGCAGCCAATAGATCAACCACTGCAGTTCATCTTATTCTGTCACTATAAACATACGATCAGTAGTCTTAATACTGTTTCATTTGCAAAAAATGTTAATGGTATTTTTGGCTCATCAGTAACAAAAATCTCAGCTAAATAAAAAATAAAAAACACAGAACAGTGCATTCACCACACCGGTGCAGTGCAATGAAGACCATAACATGAACTGTGCTTGTCCAAAAATAAGGTAGTTTATATTGCAAGTAATTTCTTCTTGGCTCAGTAATTAAAAAAAAAAAAAAGCACCATCACTCAAAATCAGTAACAGGATCAACTAGTGTTGAGACTGAATTATCAAGCACCATCCACATATCTGACCAAATACATATCCAATCTTTCGCTTCTTAATATTGTGATCCTGATTAAAAGTTGTATAACATCACTTAATTAAGCAAAAATAATCCAAGACCTAAATTCATGGGTCAAAATAATGGTGTAACTTTAATAAAGTCAATAACAGTAAAATGTTCATATAGTGAAGTTTAGTATTTGGTCACATTGTTTGCATGTAATGACAAACTACCAACATGGAGCATTTTTAGGTTTATATAATCATGTTTGCCCACTGCAATGTCAAAAAACGTTTCCAAATATTACACATTATTACTCATTACTTCAGTCTCTCCAATTAGAACTGACAGGAAGCAGAATGTTGTTTTTAAATATATCAAAGGGTAAAATTACAAGCTTGATGTAAATGCATGACTATGCAAATAATAACTGGCCCAAAGCATCAACATTTGACTACTTATCGTAACGTTGGAACAATATGCTAAAAAGAAACGTAGAACATCATATATATTCAAACTTCAAACTCTGCATTAACATTTAAAATATTGCAGAATGACAAATACTTACATTTTCTGAGTGGTGGTTCAACTGACAGGAAATGCAGACTGATAGGCCACACAAACATTGGTCCCGATAGGAAACGAGTACAACACGAATATCAGTTTCACAATATATGCAAATCTATATGTGCAACTCACTTCCAATTTCAACAAAACCACACAGTATTTTGAAGAACTGAAACTAACCCACAGACTCTCCATTTGAAACAGTACCAGATTTGAAAACTTCCATCATGCTCATAAGCCTTCGACTCAACCTGTTGCAGAAACTACAAGGGCCAGCACCAAGTAAAAAGCAACATAACTGAGCCATACTTTGCAATAAGGAATGCATTTTTCAAAGCTTTATTTCTGTAAACTTCAATCTTTAAAAGGTACAAATACATTACATTTACATTGCTTGGTAACTGAAGTGATCATACTGACTCCATGTCGTCTCCTGCTGTTCTACTGGGGTAGTCCATCAGCCTCCATCAATCCAGTCTCTGAGGGCTGTGACTATCAGCTCTTCCCCGTCTTTTGTTTGAAGCCTTGCCTTGTCCCACCTCCAGGACCTTTCTTGAAACCACCAGAATGAGTTTTGCCTTTGAACTTAGAACTGCCAGGACCCCCAGAAGTACTGCCACCCCTAAACTTCCTCCCTCCAAACCGCTTGTCCTCTTTCCCAAAATTCGCCCCTCTAAACTTTTTGCCCCCTGCTGACCGCTTTCCAAAAGATTTGCCTCCATTCACAGATGTCTTTCCCCCGGGTCTCCCCCCTGGACCGGTCTCCTGAGATGACTTGGAACCATACGTGTTTTTCCTTTTATCACCAGAGAATGGTTTCCTCTTCTTGAAGGGTACTTCTGAAGACCTTTCAGGTCTTTGCCTCCTCTTGACCTCAGGGAACATATCTAGACAGGGGAGTAAATAAATTTAACGGAAGGCAATTGTCTAACCAGGGTTTCTGGTCCCATTACCACAAGATTTCTGGGACAGCAATACCCAAAGGAGTATTAGGAGTCAGGCGATAAGGCCATGTGAAGAACAAGGGAAAGCATCGTGTTAGTCAGAGCACGCCTCTTCAAATGACCAGTACTAGCGCAGGTGCATAGGCAGATTCAGGATGAGGCTTTCTTCAGGACGTTGTGGCTGCGTGCACCGTCCGACATCCCCTTAGAAAAGCTAAGAAAGCTACGGCTGTTTCTAGTGAAGCATTGCATATAGGGAAGAAGCTTTGCCCGAAAATGAGAGCAGCCTTGGTCAAATTCACCTAGCCCGTGTGTTTGACCAACATACAGCCTATTAATATAATGGTGTAATAGACTATTTACATTCTGCAATGAGAATTGTGATATTACAAACGTCGAGCTATCGTAGTGAAATATAGCATTGCATAATTTCAGCAACTGCCGGCTCCGCCATCTAGCTAACTTATCATTGTATCTGTAGTGTCTACACTTGAAATATACATAACTTGCCTTGACAAGTGCAATGCTGTGTTGCATCATTACAAATGTACTGTTAAATCTAATTAAATAATTTAAGTATTAGTCATTCACATTCAGACACTTTCTATACAAACAGCATAAATTGTAAAAACCCACAATTCAGAAAAATTAAAACAAAAAACAGAATATGGGACTATATAAAAAATTAAACGTAAGGGGAAGTGTTTTGAAAGTCTACTAAGCGACCGGTGGAAAGAACTCATCTTGTGGTCAACAAAGACATGATTTTGTCTGAGACTGCTATAATTGATAGACTGAATTGGAAATACCTTCATCTGGCTCCTCCCCTACAGCCTGTCTGTAGTACTCTGCCTCATCATCAGATTCAACAACCGGAGGTCTGTTATCCTGGTTTCCAGGGTCCTCCACTTCAGGGTCAACATCTTCCTCTACCGGTCGCTTCCTTTTCATCCCAGCCAGGCTTCTTTGCCTAATGTCACAAAGACAAACATCACACAGTGTTCCACACCAACTCAGGCAGACTGAACAGCAGTGACAACAAGCTAGAACACTTACTTGTTCTCCTCACGTAACGCATTCTTCTGGGCAATGTTCTGCTCTTGTTTTTTCTTACGTTCCTGCTTTTCTTTCACCTGTGCCTCTTTTCGTATTAAGATCTCCCGAAGCTCTTCCTCAGTCTTGGCGACTGCAGAGAAGTCAGACAGAAGGCACGTGTCAGTAATTCACCAATTCCCATCTATCATAAGCCCTCTTCAAGTGGGTGTATCAGTAAGCGTTTACTTTAGAGAAATATCACAGGTAATCATAATCATCTCCTCATCATGTTCATCCCACAGACATCTGCTGTAAACCAAGGCCATACAGGCCCATGTACTTACGGACTGCATGATAGAGAACATTCCCCTCCCCCATTCCTTCCTCTATCTTCACCAGCTGCATAGTGATGCGAGGGCCAATCTGAGGAGAAAAACTCACGAGGTAAAAATCAACAAAAATGTGACCCCCCCCCCCAGTTGTTTTTAGGTAACAGCATGTCAACTTGTTAGGATGTGTCAGTAAGCGTTTACTTTTGTGAAATATCACAGGCAGTCATAGATTTATTTTCATCACGTTCATCCCATGGACAGTATGACAGATGAAGCATTTTGTAAAACCTACCATTTTGTGACCAACTAAGAGAGCCAAGTGAAATTCTATTGGCACAATGGACACAATGTGACACCAGTATGATCAACTGCACCAACGCAACAATCACCTCAGTCAGCCGCACAGCGCTTTGTTGAGACGCCATGTTGCCACGCCCAGAGTAGATCTGTGGGAGTTCCGTTATGTTGTGGTCACCATCCTGCTCCGCTTCACTTTCTGAAAGGTTAGCCCCTCTGAAATAGTGTTAGCACAGTGAGAATTGACAAGGCTTGGCCAACTGTAAAACAATATGACACTACTGAGGAGTGTCAGGCTGGATTCGGTATGGGACAGCACAGTAACAACGGACGTCTGGCATCAATACAGGCATCTGCAGAACTTCTGACCCATTACAACTAGGGGTGCACGATATATTGCGATAACAGTATTGAGGCAATATCACAGTCCCTTTTCTAAAGATCGCAGCACAAAAAGAGATACTGACATGCTTCACTTGTATCAATAAAACATTCGCTAACTATCAGGCAATAGGTGGTGTGTAAATCATTTATTCATGTAATTATTCAGAAGCGCTCAAAGGTTTACGATAAATTATGAATTCCGATTCTTGCATATTTAGTAATGGACAAATAACGATCAGTGAAAAAATTGATTTTTGAAGATTACATTGAGCATTTTTCACAAGAGCAATTCTTGAGGGGGACACCAAAAGAGGTGTTGTAATACTGTTTTAGTTTGCAGCATCAGAGTGCTTGCTAATGTAGCTCTGCAAATTCAGCTTCTGTGTGAACCCTACCATCATAAAACAGACTGAATTAGCCCCACGTTAGCAACGTGCATTGAGTGCCTTTTTATGTTTTCAAAATGATTTTACATTTAGTGTTGATTCAGTACCGTGTCTAAAAATCCAATACCAGTGATTGGCCTTGTCTGAGATTTGGCAAGCGTTCCTCTACTGTAGAGACTAAACTTGGGGGCATATCCTAAGAAAAACTTAAGATTAGATTCAACTTTGTCATTGAACAGTACAACGAAATGCAGTTAACATCCAACCAGAAGTGCAAACTGTACAAATGTAAAGTGCGAATGTACAAGTATTAAGTATGTATGTACAAGCGGGATGTATAGATGTGCAATGAAGGCAAATGCAAATGGCAGTTTTTACATATGTTTTAGAACATTAAAATGAGTATCGATATCGCAATATACACAATCGATATTGCAATATCAAATTTTTTCAATATCGTGCAACCCTAATTACAACTGACAAATGTTATGCAACGCTGACAGTCCAATACATGGAGTTACTGTCAGAACCGTATCCAGGAAAAAAGGCAATACTCCATTTTGCAGGACTACAGCCCACAACAGCCATGGCTTACTTCATCAGCAACTCACTGATGTCCTCGAATTTGCTCATGTTGGGAAACTTCTCCTGCATCAGCTTCTTCACACCACGACTCATGCCCACAGGAACCACTTTCAGGCTGCTACAGAGGGACAGGCAAGAGACGAGGGGTTAGAGTGGACTAAGTTGTTAGTCCACTACAGTGGGGGGGATCCGGCCAGATGGGCTCATCAGTGCGTTTACTTTGAATATACATCACTGAACAGTCGATTCACAAGCTGTCATCATCTGAGCTCAAGCAGTGTTCCCACAGTAACTGAAGACATTTGGTATACTTACTAATGCCGAAATTCTATTTCTTGTGACACAGGATCGTAGTTCAGCAACACACATCTCTTTATGGTATTTAGGGCTACCTACACAGGAAGAAAACATCAAAACACATCCTGATGTGTTAATTAAAATAGACACCGGATGAAAGTGTGCCAGGCAATCAGAAAGCATTTCCTTTAGATTGATCGTCACAGCCAATCAGAAGACTATACCATCATCACATTTCACCAGTCCTGAACTGCACCAAAAAAGCTAACAATGTACCGGTTCCCTTGGCATACCTTGTGCACATTTATTGAAGGAAACATGTTTTGGAACATGGTGGCCATTAGCTTGACTTGCATGCCATCTGAGCCGAAGTTATTGAGCACCAGCAGTGGATGATGTGTGAACTGCTGCTCATGCATTCTATGCCTCTTCAGTGACGAGACCACATCTTTGATGAGCGAGTACTGAAAGGGAGAAAGCACCTTCAGGAGAAGCAACCAAAGCCCCAACATCTTGACTGTGTCCACTAATGGAGCGCATCAGTGCGTTTACTTTGAACAAATATCACTGAACAGTCACGTCAAAATGTTTCATCCTTTGAGCTCATTTCATTTCTCAAGTAATATGGAAGTCAGTTGGTGTACTCACTTTGGTCACTCTGAAGTGGAGCATGGGGCCTTTTGGCAGGCGAGCCAGCCTCTGAAATAAGACATTAAGTCAAACTTGGGTTATTGTAATTAGGATTCGGTTGGTTTGGGTAGCCATATCTCCAATATCAAGCTGCTGTGTTGCTTTTGCTGTGAAATGAACCACTGGTTTCCAGAGGCAAGACTGACAGGATGCTACAAGACCCACCATCCTTTTATTTCCTAGAAACACCCGTGTTCCAACTACACAACAACTAGTGAGTACCATTGGAACTAAGCCCGCAAAAGGTATTTCAGGGGTTGGAAAACTGTTCAGGCATCACTGACTCCATACCAATTCCTAACCATAATTTCCTCTCTGACATGGGCTTCCCGCTTATGGACGCCTGATTTACAACGAGGCTAGCCTACTGTAATGCCCATCTGCTGTTATTAATGCATCAGTTATCAAATATCATCATAAAATCGGATATTCTCATAACTCATCATCTGCATCAGCAAATTGAATTCACTAAATCTGTGGCGACACAGCATAAGCTTTTTTGATCAGTAGTTGATAGATATAAAATAAACTCCATGCACTTAGTGCTGTAGCATCTGACAAAATCCCCAAAATTAACAGATTCAATTGAGAGCTAGACAATAATTGACATGTCCATTAGTGTTTATTCAAGGAAATAATATAAAAAGTGTAACATTGAGTCATGTGGAGTGGAGTTGGGTAACTGTAGCAACAACTGTTAAAGTTGCCTAATGTACAGTAACACAAGTGTTTTTCTAAGTTATTTACCATGTTGACACTGCTGAGGGTCTTGGTGAATATCATGAAGTGCGTCACTCCCAGTGGCCCTGCCATAGCCACAAAGTCCTTCAGCACATTCTTCTTCCGCACCTGACAATCAAATGCAGCCAATACTGTCAGATTCAAGCCATTATGAGAACAATACAGACAAGAGACTTGAATGAATAGACTGCAGGTTAGAAGCCCTGCAGCTTCTGTCAATGCTGGTGGAGACTACCCTTTATGGCAAGCAATAAATTAGATTGCTTAAATTTCATTCCACACGTAAATAAGGAAATTCGTTTTAGGTAAATCCTTCCACAGTCGCTCACATGGCGTACGCATACCACACAAAAATAAATGCTGAACTGTGTGCAATTCACAAGCTAAAAATCACCTTGCGTGTGCCCACAGTACAGACTACACCTCATGAAATGGACTGCCAAATGCATGTCTGGCAGCGCTGCGTTACAGGAGTTACGGTCAGGTTACACTCCAGAAGGTTAGGGGTAAGGTTAGAAAACAAACATTGTGCATCTCTCGTGTGATTCAAACTCAAAAGCATTAGGGCCCGAGTGCGCAGCGTTGCCCAAAATCCCTGGCCACTACTTGCAACAGGCGCCTACTACTGCCCCTAGCGGCCGTACTAAACATGGTACAGTAATGGAAGGAATTTAATTATAACCTACTCGCAAAAGGTGATTTTACAGTGTGTATTGCACACGGTACATTTATTTCTGCATGGTATATATGATCTGTGTGTACGCATATTTTTATTCACGTCAGTTATAAAGACCAGTTCAGACGTAATCCAGATGGACAGACCTTCAGGGATTCTGCGGTGAAGGGCTCCATGACACGCCGCATGTCCGCCACGAGTTGACCGACATTCTTGCCAACTTGACCACGGTGAAACACGAACGAGTGAGGAGCCGAACCAAACACCTCTTCCGCCACGTGGTTGGCATTCAAACGGGATTTCTTCTGGTTTTTAGTCTGAAAGAGGGGAATCACAACTTATTGTGCTGTTTAGAATAACTGACACATGTTGGGAATTAGCTATTATGTAGATGTAATCAGTCGGAAATATTACTTCAGATATTATAACTAATCGTATTGATCCAGCTAACTAAACAATACATGCTAATGAAATTGGATGTTCATTATTCTTAATTAGATACATCGAATTAGCTTAAAAGGACGATAGCGCTTTTATGTGAAAGTACTGTACAGTTACTGTAGCTAATGCAGCATTTTAGCTAGCCAACGCAGCACACTTTCAGTTCACTAAAAACTACCCAACTGGCTGCTTACCTTTGACTTTCCCATGATGACAGTTGAATTTTACCAAAACAATGTAATGACAAAACACTTGTTCAATGAAGCTAAGTTTATCTACATGTGTAAAGCGAGCACGCTCCGATACGCGTCTCCATGTCCTCCATTATCAAAATTGCAAGCTATTGAGCCAATGCAGGTCTGACGACTTCTTTGCCTCCCACCACGTGGACCTCACTGCGCATGCGCCTCTTATGTGTTACAAAGAAAAACGTCCGTGTTGTTCAATTGCCTTGAACCCAAATGGTTTTCTCGGCTTCCTGAGCCGAGAAAACTAACATTTCAGGACGACAAAAATAAGAGTGTTATTTGTTTTTAACAACACACACGATCCAAGTGGCTACTCTTACTGCACGTACACACTCAGCCCTATCACGATCTTGAGCTTCAAATTCTAGGTATCTAGAAAAAAAGTATGGCAAAATGAAAAAAACATATTCACTTATTAGATTAAGAAAGTTATAATCATCCAACTATGAAGAAACAAAACAATTTCCTGCTTTAGGATTTTAGTACAATTGGATTCTTACCTCTGAAATGAGTAAATCAGTTCTGTATACCAAACAATAATATTTAGAGATTGCCATCAAAACAGAATATATACAATAGACAGTTGCATAAAATCATTTATGTACTTGGGATTCTAAATGACAAAAATAATAATCTTCCCTATTTAAAGCAAACATCGTCTTTCTGATGGACAAATTCAAGGCAGGCATACCATTTTGGAGAACCCTCCCTATACCCCTGGGATGATCTATTATATTCAATGTTATTCCTCTCTACATAACTTATTTACTGGGCTGCTAACATTTGTGCAGAAGCCCCCCCCCCCTTTCTATTGGTGCTGTGTTCATGTTCCCTATCAATCTGTAGAAATCACTTTAAAACTATATTGGTTATTCCTCTATATGGAGCTATGGTGGATTGCACTCATCCTTATTTTGATAGTCAAGTTTCCCACTGTCAAGACCAATTATCAACAGATGTGTTTTCATGAAGTATAGCCTGGGGCAAAATTTAGCATTCACTACCATTGGTGCAAGGCATAGCTGGAACCAATTTCACACCACAAATATATAGGCAGAGAATATTGTTTTTAATACCATTTGTATATTTTATCTACCAAAATGAACAAAAATTTGTATTAGGCTATAGAAAGTTTTACTTGCAGTTACAAGGCCATACTACTAGCTGCTCTCAGACCTAGGTCATCACTGTCTTCCCTCAGCTTCATGCTTGATGCTTCCAGGCTGGTGCAGTCACTGAACTAACTCACTAATTCATGATTCATAAAACAAATGCAGATACAAATTAGTTATGAATTTCAAAATACATATTTTCTAAACTAAATATACAGCTAATCAACAAGAAAAAAAAAATCTGCTTTGATAAATTCTCTATATGACAAATGTTCTTGTAAGTCTTTTTGGCTGCCATGGATACAGCACACCCATTGGTCCCACTGAAGCACCGCCTCTGCATGTAGCCTCACCTACTCGAAACTGGTGTGTTATTATGCTTCCTGATTTCTGAATTTCCCGATTACTGGCTGATGATTAGTTTCCCTGTTCTGTGTCATACAGTTGGCACCCCTTTACATTGCTGACTCTTGTTCGTTATAGGAGGTATTTCAGTACTTTTGGTCATGATTTGATGGTTGATATTTACCACTGATTATGAGTGTGGCTCTCTTATCAGCCTCAACTCTGTTCATGTGGTTCCCTGCCTAGTTACCCATTTGCTGTGTTCATTTTCAGATGGGAACTGGGAACTATGTATGTCTCTATCTAGCTATTGCCATGCCAGCCATCTGGAGCTGAATGCACTCATTTTATATCCTTATTATTATCCTTATTTCACAATTAATCTCTGTGGTTTCCCACTTCCAGTGGAATTATTTGATATACTCCCTGAGGAGATCGGGATTCATAGGTTTCCAGAAAATGGGCAGAGGAGTCTACAGTCCTAGTTTGGAATTGAAGCTAAATCCAAAGTTGGGGTGCCAGGAATAAAGAGCTTTAACAGTGGGAGCTGCCCTCCTGTTGGGGTACAAATAGCTACAGTATGGATGAAGACTTTAAACATTAACTGAAGGAAGAAAGGGCAAATTCCCCTTTCTGCTTAGTGGAGGAGAGCAGGCTTGGTTGAATGACCTGTGTGACTTGAATCCTGACTGTTTAGGATCAAGGAGATTGTTCTGAGTGAGATAACGGAAGAATTTGTCAGAGATAGCATCCTTAAGTGCTTTTTAAATGAAGAACAGGAGGTTTCAGAAGTGTTGGTTTCTTCAGGAGTGGAGCAACTTTAGCCACACATGTATTATGAGCACGCTCGCTAATGATGTAAAATGTGACCGTCCAAAAGGGCTAAATTCCTTTCTAGTTAAAAAAACATTTGCCCCTCTGAGCTGATAGAAGAACTTGACATTGGTTTGGTTTCCATTTAAACATTAGGTTGTAACAAATTTAAAAACTAGCTAATTTACATTCTACTTATTTTAAGTGTCTCATGAAATATACTGGGTCTTGCTATTTTGGAATAGCTGTAATTTGAGAAAGAAATATCAGCGAACCAAAGGATAACTAGGGTCAGGATTCTGTAAGCATGAATACATATATAAGATTTTTACTGTATTACCAGCATAAATACAAGCATTAACAATAAGATTACATCTGCAGTTAATTTTTTAGTTTAATGTAAGAATTAGATTTTTCTACAAAATTGTTCTGACTGGCTGAGATTAAACTTTCTTGCCAGTCTGTCTATCAGTTTGGATTGACGTGTAGTCTCCTCTAATCGGTTTAGACACTTACACAGTATCTACACAGTACTATCCCCCCACCCTAAACCACCCTGGACTAGCTAATACTACACTGGTGTTGTTCGGTAAGGGAAGAGGAAGAGTTGTGTTATTGTTAAAATGTTACAGGCAGAATTCCCTGTGGAGTTTCTCAGCAAAGAGAATGAAAACAAGGAGGGACCTATCTGCATTTGGTTCAATATACTTTTTTGGTAACATTGGGTGGTCCAGCAATCTCAGTTGCTGCCTTTGATGCACATGTACTGATGTAGCAAGCAAGCAAGTTTATTTATATAGCACAATTCATACATTGAAGCAATTCAATGTGCTTTACAAAGAAAAATAAAATAAAAAATATATAAAAATACAATAACATAAAAACAAATACTCAAATTAAAACATCAAAACAAATAAAAACAGCATAATAATAAAAATGCAATAAGAAAACATATAAAGATTAAAAAAAGATTAAAAATGGGATAAAAACATAGGAAGCTATGCGGCTAAACAGTGTGGTTAAGTTTAAGTGCTCAGTCATAGGCACATGAAAAGAGTAGTGTTTTTAACCTGGATTTAAAAATGGATACGTTTGGGGCACATCTAAGATCTTCTGGTAGTTTATTCCAGTTGTGTGCAGCATATGTGCTAAAAGCAGCTTCTCCATGTTTAGTTTGGGCTCTGGGCTCTACTAGCTGACCTGTGTTCATGGATCTAAGAACCCTGCTCGGTTTATATTCTTCAAACATATCAGAAATGTATTCGGGTCCTAAACCATTCAGAGATTTATAAACTAAAAGCACCACTTTGAAATCTATTCTGTAACTGACTGGAAGCCAATGTAAAGATTTAA
>JACXGI010015771.1:0-16940 GCA_016801175.1 Esox masquinongy | reverse complement strand
TGATGTGAGGAGTACATATCACCCACAGAAATCAATAAGGTGGTTTACTACCCCATTTCTTTGACAGTACAGTGGTGTGGCAGCATTTCTCCAATCAGGAAGACTGAATCAATCAATCAAATTTATTAATAAACCCATTTTTACATCAGCAGTTGTCACAGCGCTTTTACAAAACACCCAACCTGAAACTATTGCTGCAGAGATATTCAGCTTGTGTTGTGTCAGGTCCACACATCCTGTCCATACCTCCTGATAGGAGTTGTCGATGTGACTGTCATAGACTCTGTGAATAGACCCATGGACCGTAGGTTGGAACATGCCATTGTGAGAAAGCCTGTCTTTACCTGATGATACACATGTTTTTTAGTTCTATTCTCTTGTGTAAGAACACAACACAGTGGAGTGGCACTTCGTTATCTTGGTTATGAGGTGCCATATCACAAACAGTTAGCATCCACTATTGAGGGGCCCCTCACAACCTGATAAGCGTGTGAAGCCAGGAACTCAAGAGGTGACACTACCAGGCCATGTAAGGTTAGGATATACAGCTCCGGAAAAAATTAAGAGACCACTGCACTTTTTTCTTTCCTTTCCAAAAAAAGTTGAAAAGGAAGGTTTTGAGTGAGGAACAGAAGGGTTAAATTTAAGAGACCACTGCAAATTGAACGCTTCTGTTCCTCATTCAAAACCTTCCTTTTCAACTTTTTTGGAAAGGAAAGAAAATTTGCAGTGGTCTCTTAATTTTTATAATTTTTGTAATTATTGGAGAACATGTAAGAACTATGGAAGATCAACATCTTGGACTCATGCTAAATAAAGATTCTCCCTTGACTACCGGTTGCATTAATTCTGTTCATGGATCAAAAGTGGACAGAATCTAACAGCATGGTGCCATGACTACAGATAGATGGATTTTGCACTCTGATGGTGAGTCAAACCACACATCTAAAAGAACAAGTCAGTTTAATGAGCATGAGTACCCAGATAAACACATCTGGAACCATAAGTCCTAGAATCTTTGTTTTTTAGGCTATGGAAACCTGTGGTGAGGACACTCAAGACTTACGCTGACCCTGAAAGATATGTGCTTTAGTCCATGAAATACCACAAGAGAAGTCTGTCCTTTTAGGCCACTTTTACAGTCATGAAACCTTCCTCATGTTATTTGGAAGTCATTGATACAAGAGTATCAAGGGACACGTGTATAATATTTGTACAATTAAAGTTAAAGAAAACTACAACGTGGTAAAAAAATGGGGACTGCAGCCCTGACGTTATAATTGAGAAAATTGCAAAATCATTGGCTGATGACATCAAAAAGAGCTTGAAAATAGATGACTGTCACCAAGAGATAATAAAAAAATATGCCATTGTTCCAGAAGATCGCGCTCAGGGGGTTAAGCGTTGCCTGATTTGATAGCCTCACACTTTTTCAAATTCTTGCACCCCAAGTGAAATCATAGCCTGTTTGTGTCAACCCCTTGATTGATGTGATTTTTGTGTTGATTGACTTAATTACATTCTTCCCTGTACTTCTGTTGAATGTTTGATAATGGCTTCCTTCCGAATGGTCCTCCAGAATGGCTCCATCAAAGGTATATGGTTGAACTGTTCATGCATAAGTCTGTTATCTGATCACAGATACACCCATGGTTCGAATTATGGGAGGAATTTGACCCCCCCTAATTAAGACTTGGGCCCCCCCCAAAGAGGTAAAAACAAAAGGTCAGGGGGGTTCGAAAAATGTATATATCGTTCTTACCTGTTATCATAAATAATACAATATATTTACCATATTCATGCCTGGAAGAATCTTATAGCAATACGATTTCAGACACCCCTAAAGTGGAACATTCCATTTCTTAACCTTGACATTAGTTGAACATCTTATCTGCCTGACAACATCGCAGTGTTTTTTTTTAACAACTTTCCATGGCTCCAGAGCTTTGTGAACGTTGGATCCTATTAGTAGTCCTACATCAGCATTAATGTGTGGCAACTTCACTTCCCGGAGATGTGGCCAACTGTCAACATCTTTCTGCAGTGGAATATTGTCCTTGTTCACAGGAATAGCCTTCTGTGTAAACACTCTAGGCAGGTCAATTAAATTGTTTTCCTCAATACCACTAATCTCCAAACCTGACAAAATATAGCTGCTTACTTGCCTTTTTGGACTCATGGTGCTCAACATAATTTCAGTCTTTCTGCCTGTTACATTGAGGCGTCTGGCCAGTGCCTCCGTGCAGAATGTAGCCGAACTGCCAAGATCCATAAATGCATAGGTCTCAAAAATTTTGTGGCCTTTCTTGAATTTTATCCGAACGGTTACAATGGCAAGAACGCAGTCTTCACCTCTGGCCCCAGTATACGCATTGATTTCATGATCCAGGGATATCAGTGCACTGGAAACCAACTGCTGTTCCGTTGTAACATCCTCCACCTTATCTTTGGCTGCTTTCTTGTTTAAAATGTCAGAAAATTACAATATTTCCTATAATCTTTTGTTTACTCAATACAGTGTTGCACCGTTCCATTACAAAAATGGTAAGTCAGTTGATACCCTTCTTTTGAGCATAGATTTTCCCATTTTTATAACTTTAGAATGTTACTGACTATCCTTCAAATACTGTTTCCAGCCACAAGAAATCTGCCCAATCTGCCATGTGAAATATGCCAGTGTACGGCAGCACATTTCTAGTCGATACCATAAGATCACAGACCCTGAAGAAAAAAAACTGACATGTGCCCTAAGAAAAAACAGGTTAATAAGATTTCTATCATTCTCATTTGGAAAATATGAATTCCAACACAACAGTGTTCGTACATACTTTACTACTTTGTTCCAGATATTCAGGCCCACTGGACTGTCCTCTCTGTCAAGCACAGGCTCACAGGCGACTTGACGTTCATTTAAAGGTTGTCCACATACTGAGGCCACAGGTAAGTCACGTTTTGCGTATTGCTTGTCACATTTTGCTAATTGTATAATGTTTAGTCAATTAAAGTATTATCATTTTTGAATTCATATACATTGTCTTGTGTAAGGATGAGATTTTAAAAATGACAGTTAAGAGAGCAAAATAGAAAGCCATACTGACAAAGTGGAAAGAGATTCGAGCCAAAAAAAAGCTCTCCAATCTAAGTCCTCTAAGAGAGATTTGCGGAGGTGTGTATGTCAACTGGAGAAGGAATTAACTGAATTCGAGAAAGGTCTAAATACAAAAGAGGCATCATCTAGAAAAAAAAGGGCACACAAAAGCCCTTCCGGTTCGGAAGAGTCTGGGTCAGACAGTCCAAGGGAAGCGAAGAGAAGGCGGGCCAGAAATTCCAGCTGCTCCCAGAGTCCTCCCCCTGTGAAGAGACGAAAGAAAGAATGTGCAGAAGTTTTGCACTCCTCCTCTTCAGAGCAGTCTGAAAGAAGAGGAAAAAAAAGTGTTAAATTGTCAAAGTCTTTGGGTAAGTCTCACACCATAGATATGCGTGAGTACGGTGGTTTGAGTAAGTGTGGATGCTGACTGGGATTTTTGTAGTGCATTTGATTGATTAGGTTGTGATAGGTATGCACATATGCTCAGTGGTAGGAGTACATAACTAAGAGCTTGCTTTTACTTTCCAGATGCAGCTCTGATAGAATGGGCCGATATGTGCATCGGGAGCCACCAAACCCTGAAGAAGAAAGAGAATGTTAATCAAGCAGTGACTCATGTGACTCTGTTCATCTGTTTCATGTGGGATGGAAAATCAGCAGCTAGTTTGAATTTAAAATGTGACCGACCCAAGGAGGATACAGATGTACGTGTAATGTATGTCTCTTAATCCTTTAGAAAAGAATGTAAGTATTACTGATTGTCTTATCTTTTCACAGGTGGTGCCGGTCCCTGGTCAAAAGGGGACTTTCGATTGTCACCCAGAAGCACTACATGCTGGACGTATCCAAGTTCCTCAAATATTTTGTAGAGATTTCTTTCACCAACTCTACCAAACTGAAATATTCCAAAGCTAGGATCCGCCACACCATCTACCTTATCCAGAGGGAAGTAAATCCCCATGCAAAGACAATCCAGAGCCATCGGCAGGAGGTCCGGGCCAAGAAATCTGGTAAGTAAATCAATTCCTCAGTACTGTTTCTGAGCCTCAAATTAATATATGTTTAATTGTCGTTTCAGGACACACTCTATCCAGTTTGCAACAATTGCTAAGGACAAAATCCCCAAGTTTCTTCGTAAGTGTCCAATATTTTTCAATGTTTTTTGAAGTCGAGTTTTCAACGTCCTGGTTTTTTATGTTGTTCATTCTGTTTCTCCAGGGCAACTGGCGAAAACACCGAGCTGTCCGACAACATTCCATAATCTTGTCGGTTTCCTGTCAGGATATGTATTTGTGAAGTCCGGGCACCGGACCGGCGTACTTGCCAATCTAAAAATCCAGGAGGTCATCTTAGCGGAAAGGCATGACAACAAATTAGTCATACATGTGAGTATCAATCAATAGCATTTTCAGAAATCTCAAAATCTTGCATGTAAGCCTGGTGGTGCTTACAAGTGCCTTCTAGAAATGACTCAGTGTGTACATTATAGTAATTTGTATTTTTCAAGGTCAAAGAACACAAAACTGCATCATCCTATGGGAGGGCAAAGACATCATTGACAGATGAAGAATACAATTGGTTTGGGGACTTTACATATCTCCGTCCAAGCCTCCCAGGACATCACGCCGGAATGGAGCCATTCTTCTTCACGAGCTGTGGAGGACTGCTTAGCAAACTATCCAATTATTTCAATAGCTGCTGGGTTTCCTCTGGACTCCACGGTTGCCCGACAATCACTGATGTAAGGAGCAGCATCGCTACCTATGTAAGTACACATGTTTTCCACATGAAAATGTTTAGAGCTATTCTGCTAACCTCTGTATTCTGGATAATGTCAAATTCATGTGTTTTTTTTTAGGCCAAGAAAACGCTAACTGAACAGGACCGTCGAAAAGTAATGACCGGTATGTGTCATAGTAAAGAACCCGCGGACAAGTTTTATGTTTCCGAGACAAGTGTTATTGAATCTCATGCTCAGAGAGAAATTATTGAGCGAGCTATTGAAGAGGAAATGAAGACAGCATCAGGAAAGGTAGAAGGAGCAGTCCAGGAGTGTCAGGGGGATCCAGCAGCTGAGGAACCAAAAGTGGGGCAAGATGTCGCAGATCAAGATGTCCCAGATCAAGATGTTGCAGATGAAGGACCGAGTGACGTCCGGAGGACGCCCTCAAAGACTAGAGAGTCAGAAACAGATGAGGGCAAAGAAGATCCCAGCAGTTAGTCTGACATCTCTGACAGGGAATTTTCACACGGTGATGTGCATGAACTGTCCGAGGGTGATTCCGTCCATCCTACTGTCAGGAAGACATCCCAGTCTAGACAGAGAGTCGAAGGACATTCAGAGGAGGACAGGTTGGCAGCAGTAGGATCTAATCACTGTCCACAACATGTTTGTAACAGACACATGTTTAGTTGCTCTATAGTGCTGCTAAATTATGCTTATGTTCTATTTTTCAGTTTACGTCTCCGCTGCCTAGGACCGTGCCATCAGCCCCTGCCGGAAAGAAGGTAAGTGAAATAAAAGATCAACTATTTGTTTTAAAATGTGTTTTGATGTGCTACAAAGACAATGTATAATTATTTTCATGTCTTTACCAAGCATACATGGAGGAGGCTCGTCTACGACAGCACCTTCCGGGACCAGGTGGCCGAGGCTTTCAGAGCCTATTTGGGAGAACATGTCACTGTAACAATGGTAGGTGAACAATAACCTATTTTTGATCAAGGGAAATATTTGAAATCCCAATACTCATTCAGGTCTCAACCCTACAGATGAACAGTATCCTGGCGGGAAATGAGACTCTGCTGAGCGAATGCAAGAAGAGAGAAATTACTATTTACAACTTTTCTCACTTGTCAGGTCTATTCAGAAAAACTGTTAGTATTAAAAATGTGAATGATACAAGGAGTACAATTTAGGTTGAAAAGAAGATTTTTGTTAGCATATACATTTTTTGTTTGACTGATAAATATAATAACTTTGTTAATTTTTGAGACAGTGTTCATGTTATTAGTTGATTAGACAACTAAATGGTTGTGTTATGTCAGACATATAAAATAAATAGTCAAAATTCAATTATCATGTTCTTCAGAAAAACGGTTTGTAGTAATAATAGGTCAATGATGGAAAAAGTACAATTTCAGTTGAAAATAAGATTTCTGTTAGCATCTAAATGTTTTGTTAGACTGAAAAATATATTTACTTTGTTCTTTTTTGAGACAGTGTTCACTTGATTAGTTGATTAGACAACTGTAGTTATATGGTCAATATTCAATTGTCATGTTTTTACTCCAGTAAAAAATAATGTTTGAAATTGCAAGAAAAAGTGTTCATTTAATTAGTTCAATAAATAATTATTGTTGAAATGAATCTCTGTGTCATTCATTTTAGTAAGTATTAGTTCAAATAAAGTCATCCTTAGGGGTAGGATTGCATTTTCAGTCAATTTTTTGGGAAATCAAGTGTTGATTTCCCATTTGTAGAGATGGCATGATTTGAATGTAATCAAAATACGGTATTTGCTTTTACTGTTTTGGAAGACATACGTATTACGTAATCCGTATGCAGACATAGTAATTGAATAATTCATTTTGTGTATGTGTGTTATGTCAGACATACTAATAACGCATTCCGTATGCCAGAAAAAGAAGAGAAATGTACCATCTGAAGGGTAAAAGCCTATTTTTACTTCATGGCTCTGAGGCTAAGTACAAGGCAAAAATGTGAGACAATATACAAATGCCGAAATTTGTATTCTGATTTCATATTTGGACATGCAGATTACGTACTGCGTATGCAAAACATGTCATCAGTAGGGGGTGTTCACATTGTAACAAACAATTTACGTCATTCCAACAATAAAGAATGACATATGTCACGTTTTCTGTAATGCTAATGTGGCTAATGCTAATGAGATGTTTCTGGTCTGCAACGCCCCTGCTGGTCAGTCCTAAGGAACTGCAGTTTCAAGTAAATTACGTGAATAGTATGTGGAAAAGGTGTAAATGTCCCCTGATTCCACTAATTAGGCGCAGGGACTCTGGGCGGCAGCAGAGCCGCGGGGCAGCGACTCTGGGCGTCAGCAGGCCGCGGGGCAGGGACTCTGGGCGACAGCAGGCCGCGGGGCAGGGACTCTGGGCGGCAGCAGGCCGCGGGTCAGGGACTCTGGGCGGCAGCAGGCCGCGGGGAATTGGGAGCGATTAAATGCCTGCCGACTGCCTGGCCAGGACACTCCACCAGCCAGACTCAGGGCGACTTGTTGCTGTCGTCGTTGCCGTTGTCACTTGGCAGGGGTCTGGGGTGGCCATAGCGATGGCCCGCTCTCCAGTGGATGATGGTATGGGAGTTATCCTACCATCCACCTCTGCTGCGTTCATTGGATTCGGTAGATCATTCTGTCTCGCTTTGGGCAGGGGCAGAAGGACACAGGTGCAGAGGATTCCAAAATGGCAAAAAGGCTACCAATGAACACAAAGTACAAAAACAAAAGGGCGCAAATGGAAGGAACAGGCAACAGAACAAACGCACTAACAACAACCAACAAGTAACACTGGGGCAGGAGGAACTTAAATAGGGACACAATGAGGGCGCAAACAAGGCACAGGTGCAAACACAATAAGGACAAGGACAGGCTGCGTGTAACAACAAAAACAAAAACCAAACATAATGGGCTACATTCATGAACAAAAACCAAACGGAACAGAACCTCACAGTTATTACTGTTATTACCAGGCATTACCGGCAAAGTTAAGCAATTGTAAGCTACTTCTACTGTAGATGTTCTCAGGAATCTAAATATGTTACCGTAGCTATATATGCCAATTTCTCAGTAGAAAGATGAAAAGATTGAAAGATGAAAGATTTCTTGATTGGCACAGAAATTGACTGAGATGCATGGATGCTGATCATTTACACATCTGCGAACCCATAACAGGCGTGCATGGACTACACTTCTTGCGTGCATGGACTACACATTTTCTTTTCAATTATTAGTAATCAATCATTCATATTTTAAAAGACAGATGTTGAAACTATTAAGTGTTTCAAATTTAACAGGAATTTACTTTTGTACAAATTAGTTTTCTATGTTTTATTATTATAAACCCCTCACCCACCCCCCATAATGGGGACCTATTAATTTTTTGTTGTTCAATTTTGCTTGATAAGTGTTATTATTTTCTTTATTCAATCATAATGATTTAGTTAAGGGCTCTGAATAGCACAGCTGTAAATGCATTGCCTTGCATGATGTGTTTTACCTGCAATATGATAATTGTGATGAAATAAAACAGGATGTTGAAAATCGACAATTTTCTCATCCTGGCATCTCGGCAATCATTTCAGTCTCTATAAACATCTGCTAAAGTAAACTGTAAGATAACAAGTTCCCTGAAAAAACAGCAGTCACATGAAAAATCTCTTGTTTTACCAATTCTGTCATTGATAAAAAATGTTATTACCAGCACACTTGTGCAACTGTAAGCTACTTCTAGCTCTTCTCAGGAGTCTTGTTGTTAGCTGTACATGTCTATTTTATTCTATCCAGTTAGTAATTATAAAAGTAAATACCTGCTTAATCACATCACATCTAATAAATATATCATGTAAATTCTATCATAATATAAAATGAAACACTCGCTATACATGCCAATTTCTCAGTAGAAAGATGAACTTTTTTGATTAGCACAGAAATTCACTGAGATGCACGGATGCTGATCATTTACGCATCTGTGAACCGATAGCAGGTGTGCATTGACTACACTTCTTGTAGTGCCAACACATTTTCTTATCAATTATTAGCAATAAAATCATTCATATTTTAAAGACAGATATTGAAACTATTAAGTGTTATAACTTAATAGTAATTTACTTTTGTACAAATTAGTATTCTATGTTTTATTATGATATACCCCACACCCACCCCTCATAAAGGGGACCTATTTTGTTTTTTTTTCAGATCAGTCTCTGCCTTACTACCTACTATTTCACACTGTTGAGGACAATCTAAATAGTTGCTATACATATTTGTAAAAGGTTGAAAAGGAAAAAAAATGGCCTACTAAAAGTTCAAAATCATCCGGTCACAATTTAACAAATGCAGCCCTGCCTTTACTGGTGCTTTCTGGTGTGCCGATGTTATCCTAGACGCACCAATTTCCAGGAGTCACTTTTCCATATTGAATCCCTCCTCAGGTTCTGCAGGGCCTCAAACAAAATATAAAATACAGACATTGTCGTTGTGCTGTTATTAGATGAGGCCCTATGCAACACCATTCAGCAACTGAGTCTGTCTTCGATTGACAACGTTCTAATACTCAGAGTCCAGAATGTGATTATGACGTCACAATACATTTAATCCGCAGCTTCCCAAAAACACCACACTGCTTACTAGTTATCAGACAAGTTACTTCAGACAAGTCTAAGTCAAGTCTCAAGTCTATGTGCATTAGTCGTGATCCATCTGTAATGGTTGGACAAAATTATTTATATTGTGTAGACTGGAATTTTTAGCTAGCTAGGTTTTGAACGGTTTTACAAATATCAACATCATAACCCCACGTCACCAGTCTCAATTTAACAAACTGACTTAATGGGCTCCCTGCATAACCGTTTCCGCATTCTCCTTAATACATTTCCGGTTGTGCCGCTACGTTATTAAAGTAATGGTACTGTTTTAATCAAGGTGTTTACAAGAGTTGCCTAAAATGAACAATTTTAATCGTATTTTCAAGATTATTTGGAAGGCTCCACCTAGCAAGTTGGAGAAAGGATTCAAGATGTATGTATCGACATACATAAACGATTACGAAGGTACTCATTTTCATGAAATTACATCCAGTGAAGCTGGTTCGGGTACAGCACTTCGCGAATGATGGTGAAGTACGTATGTTTAGTACATAGTAAGCGAGTATGCCAGTATTGGGACCGATTGGGACATACTACCTCGTCATTCAATTGTTTCAACATTAGATCATTTTGTCACGCATTAATATAACGCCAAGTTAGAATAGTTAGCTAGACACCATTAAGCATCGTTGAACTACGTAGTAATAGCCAGTAATAGGCCTACTAGTATGTTGCTACTTGGAATAGTCATAAGAATTGAGCAATTGCGAGCGAGACTGAAGACAAACTTTACACTGCCAGAGCTATTTCATGCCACATCAATGTTCATTTTTCCTTCATTCGTCAGTGACATTGATACAATAACTGGCAATGTAGGTGACGATAACTGACTACTCTTGTGAAAAGACGAGAGAATCGTGGAAACCCCTCTTTTACTGCGCTATTATTTGAATCAGGTGTGCTAAATTATAATTGGAGAGAACCTACAGGACAGTAGATCTCCAGGAACAGGGTTGGGCAGGCCTGACCTTGCTGGCCTTTGCCTGCTGCATATTTTAGATTGGACTGTGAAGTGGTCTATTTGCACTAACCACTGCTTCTTCAGCTCAACGTCCAGCGGGAAGCTATGCATACTAATAACCCCATTCAGTTTAGTGGATGCAGATCAATGCTCTGAATATTTCTTTACTTGTTTCTTAAAAATCTTTTTCCGACTCTCAGTCATGTTTATTTATCTAGCTAAACTTGCGCCGTCAGACAAATGTATACAACTAACGCGTGCCGGAAACAGGCGAGCAGTACTATTGTAAAAGGGAAGAACGTCACCACCCTGAGTGCAAGTAGCCCATCAATGTCCCTTGCCTTGGACTTGATTAGCAGCACAGTAGCTGATCGTTTCTTCTGTACTCGTCTTTTTCCTGTGGCAAACATGTCATCAGTGAGCTTAAAATAATACTATTTAGCTAGCTAGTTAATGATGCTACTACGGCTACTAAATACAGGCTAATATATATATATATATATATATATATATATATATATATATATATAACAATAGCAGTTTTCTCAGTTATATGGATATGATCATTCTATTGTGATGGGGACAAGTTAAGGGAGTTTCACATACCTTGTTTTTTTACTAGTAAAATTTCCTCATTCTGCGTTTTCACCTGACAAGGAGGCAGGCGATAGGGGAGCGTAAACAAAAAAAGTCGCTAGTAACCATCTGCACTGACTCGATTCTGAGATTACTAGCGTTACTAAGTAATGAGTTGTTGAGAGGCGTGGTCGACGCTCTGCCTCCGGGGCCGAGTTGGCTGTAGCTAGGAGATCACTGTTACTGACAGGTGCATTCACCTGTTGCAGTCAGTGTTTGAGGTAGTGCGTTATATTCAACAGAGTAAACGGGCTGAAATTTGGAAAAGTGTTTCATCAACGTGTTCATTTGCAAGAAAATCACATTTATTTTTGTCGTTGAAAATTGTTTTTTTACATTTATAATAGTCGATACATTGAATGCCCTCGATACTCCGCTGCGTTCAAAGTGGTGGGGCGGCGCCACTTTGAACACCACTTTATCCTTCTGAATGTCCCAAAAATTCAACAATTCAACCAATTTTTTAAATATCTTAAACAATATTACTGCTAAGATTACGGGGGTTGTTGCATCTTTGTCATCTTTTCCACCCCTGATGAGTTTGCACCCCTGAAAATACCTACAACCCTGCCCTCCCCACACAGAATTATTATATATTGACATATATTTTTAAAACATATTTTTATATATGCCTATATTTTTTTCAAACATATACTAATATACAGTGGTGTAGTGGGGGGTATACGCAGGTATACTATGGAGATTTCTATCAAAATGTTGTAAACTTGTAAGTAGCAAGTCACAAATATATACTGCGTGTCACAAATACACTGAACAAAATTATAAACGCACCACTTTTTTTGCCCCCATTTATCATGAGCTGAACTCAAAGATCTAAGACTTTCTCTATGTACACAAAAGCCCTATTTCTCTCAAATATTGTTCACAAATCTGTCTAAATCTGTGTTAGTGAGCACTTCTCCTTTGCCAAAATAATCCATCCACCTCACAGGTGTGGCAAATCAAGATGCTGATCAGACAGCATGAGTATTGCACAGGTGTGCCTTAGGCTGGCCACAATAAAAGCCCACTCTAAAATGTGACCTTCCTATGGTTTATTACTGAATACACTACAGAACAACACTAAACATCAACACTTGGACATACACCGATCAGCCATAACATTATGACCACTGACAGGTGAAGTGAATAACACTGATAATCTCGTTATCATGGCACCTGTCATTGGGTGTGATTTAGTTAATGTATTAGCCAGCAAGTGAACATTCTGTCCTCAAACTTGATGTGTTAGAAGCAGGAAAAATAGGCAAGCGTAATGATCTGAGCGACTTTGACAAGAGCCAAATTGTGATGGCTGGACGACTGGGTCAGAGCATCTCCAAAACTGCAGCTCTTGTGGGGTGTTCCCAGTCTGCAGTGTTCAGTACCTATCAAAAGTGATCCAAGGAAGGAAAAGCGGTGAACCGGTGATAGGGTCATGGGCTCATTGATGCCTGTGTGGTCCGATACAGCAGATGAGCTACTGTAGCTCAAATTGCTGAAAAAGTAAATGCTGGTACTGATAGAAAGGTGTCAGAACACACAGTGCATCACAGTTTGTTGCGTATGGGGCTGCGTAGCCGCAGACCAGTCAGGGTGCCCATGCTGACCCCTGTCCACTGCCGAAAGTGCATACAATGGGCATGTGAACATCAGAACTGGTCCACGGAGCAATGGAAGAATGTGGCCTGGTCTGATGAATTACGTTTTCTTTTACATCACATGGATGGCCGGGTGCGTGTGCGTCGCTTACCTGGAGAACACATGGCACCAGGATGCACTTTGGGAAGAAGGCAAGCCGGCAGAGGAAGTGTGATGCTTTGGGTAATATTCTGCTGGGAAACCTTGGGTCCTGCCACACATGTGGGTGTTACTTTGACACGTACCACCTACCTGAGCATTGTTGCAGACCATGAGCACCCTTTCATGGCAACAGTATTCCCTGATGGCATTGGCCTCTTTTAGCAGGATATTGTGCCCTGCCACAAAGCAAAAATGATTCAGGAATGGTTTGAGGAACACAACAACGAGTTCAAGGTGTTGACTTGGCCTCCAAATTCCCCAGATCTCAATCCAATCGAGCATTTGTGGGATGTGCTGGACAAACAGGTACGATCCATGAAGGCCCCACCTTGCAACTTACAGGACTTAAAGGATCTGCTGCTAACGTCTTGGTGCCAGATACCACAGCACACCTTCAGAGGTCTAGTGGAGTCCATGCCTCGACGGGTCAGGGCTGGTGGCAAAAGGGGGACCTACACAATATTAGGCAGGTGATCATAATGTTATGGCTGATCGGTGTATGTCGATGCACTGTGATGTATAATTCAGCACTGTTCTACTTCTTAGCTGTTTTATTACAAACTGACTGACTGACTGATTGGTCATGGGAAATTGGCTGACTCTGCATGTTCTAGCTGAATGCTGCTTTGGTAATACAACACTTTGTTCATCACTTTCAGTGTTTTTTTCCCATTTTATACACGTTATTATTTAATATGTTGAAGCTACACCGGTCCAATGAAATAATGGCCACGCTTTGTACAGATGTCTTTTGATAATTTATTTCTCTCTCGTTCTTTCTTGTGAGATGACACAGTGAAAACTACAGGAAAATAAAGAATATAAAAGGTTTCAATTATACATCTCTCAGTCATTTTAAAGTATATGAACTAGTGTCCATTGCTAGACAAAAGACATGTGCTGAAATCAAATTAAGTTACAGAAACCATGTCACATCATGCATTTTAAGGCACATCAATAATGTAAACCAAATAAAGAAATTACCGTTTGCGCCTCTTGGACCTTGTGCAGAATGTTAATTTTGGGGACTGTTCTCTTTCCTCTGTATCCTCATTGATCTCTGACTCACAATTCCCTGATCATGCTCATAAATATACTTTCATCATGTGACCCATCACATTCTAAATTAAAACATGACATAAAGAGCACCAACATTTCAACCAAACATCATTTCAAGGTGATATATTTTAGACACATTTGGATCAATGTTACCCCCTTTTTAACATCCCATTTATCACGTCTGCAATCATTCCAATGACTGCATGAACCCAATTATGAACCTGACAAAATGTGAAATTAACATATTCTAACGTCTCCATGAAACATGTCTCTCAGACAGTTACATATGTTATAGCCGCAAACTAAAAGTAAATAGCAACCCTGTGTTTATGATGAGAAGGGATACAACTGCTACTGAGTTTAAGGAGAGATTTCATGCCCATCTGAACATCACTACAAAGTCAGTCCCCTTGATGATCCAGAGACTACAGCTGTCTGACTTTGCTGTGTACTACTGTGCTCTGACACTCACTGTGACAACTAGATAAACATCCCCATACAAAAACGATTTAAAGTAATTCCAGTGAACACTACATTAATTTAGTGTCTTTCATTATAATATTCATCTCATTTGATTTACATACTTCTGAGTCTTTAAAGTTTCTAACATTAAAACCCCTTCCCCATTAACACACCTAAGTCACATACAAGTGTGTTTGTTCTCATCCTTAACTACCATCAGTAGACATGGAGTCTTGGCTGAAGAATATTCTGATTCTTGTGTTTTGTTGTGGTATGATATCTATACTTTGTGGGGGAGCTGGTAGAAAAACTGAAAATAAACATTCAACTGAAAACCTTGTAGATATGATTGATTTAGATTATTTAGCATTTTCTGCGCAATTAGTAATTCAGTTTGACCCTGAATAACCCCAACTCTCCAAAATCTTCTTCTCATCCTGCACTTCACAGGGACTGTGACAAAAGCTGATTCTCTTGGTTTCCGTTTCTCTGGTAAACTGAGCAAAAACAAGAAATGTGTTAATCTGAACATTTCATCTGCTAAAGTTGCTGACTCTGCTCTCTACTATGATAAACTGAATCCCTTATTGACAGGAAACCCAGACACTATAAAACAAAAACACACCAGTGCTGCAACAGAATACATTAACCAAGGCAGAGATCAGATCTAGTATTTCTATATTTCAATGGAGTACTCTCTGGTACTGGTTCTCATTCTAGTCTCAGGTAAACAACATTTCAATAATCGTTTGAAACTGTATCATAGTTGAGTTTCTTTTCCCTTTATCTTTTGTAATTGATGGTTACGCTATTCTGCACAATTCACCACTTCCTACAATATGTAGCACTGGCAGTTTATTATTCTATTTTATCTTTACAGGACTGACTGCTGGGGATCAGATTACTCCTGAAAATTATGACTTGATCAGTACGGAGGGAGAATCTGTGACTCTGAGCTGCACATATTACACAAGTAGTAATAATATTGAGCTTCACTGGTACCGTCATTATCCTAACCAGGCACCTCAGTTTATACTGTGGAAAGGAGCACGATCAGATACGACTGAACACATCCCTGATAAGAGATATAAATCCACAACATCTAAAACATCAACTGAACTGGTCATCCAACAACTAACCCTGTCAGACACAGCTCTCTACTACTGTGCTCTCCGGGATCACAATGATACAAAGTGTATAAGAGGCTGTACAAAAACCTACAGACCAAAATGCTTTGTTGTGGTGTGGCTTAAAATGAAACACAAAACCCCAGTTTGATATCTTATGTCAGAGGTTTAGATCAGAGAATTGTGGTCACACCTGTAATATATTCACATCACATACCAGTCAAGTATTGCTTAGTCTTCTGTTATGTACTTTGAGAAAGATTCTCTTGTCAAGACAGCTATCTTCAACTCCATTGAAGGAGATATTATAACATTGATAAAAATGCATTAGGGAATTTGACCAAGAACAAGGATTGATGGAAAATGCTCCTCCGCACTATTTTTGATTTTCAGTGCCAAAGACTGTCTAACACAGTTATGATTTCTTAACACAGCTGACCACCCCTGTATCAGTCAGACCCAAATGCAAATCTGAGATCAGGGGGGTATTCCATCAAGGCAGATAAAGGAAAATCCAGGCTGATTTTGATAAATCTGGCTAATTTAAGTGAGAGTTCCATTCCATGACTGTGGCTTACAGAAATCCCTGCTCAATAACCAAGTTTACTTATACCGCAGAATAAAGCTTAATGTAGCTGTGTTTCAAAGAATTTCCAACAGGTGGAAACAGAATCCAAAAAGACCGTTCCATGTCTTTTCACGTTCGCATCACATTTGTCATGCCCGTGTTCGGAAACATAATGTGATAAAGCATGAATTTACGCGTTTAATTTAGTTCCAAAGAACATATTGACAAAATAAACAAGTTAAGAAAATCATGTCTTACCACTGTCCCTTTGGTTGATGCTTGGCAATGTGGGTGGATTGACTTCCTGCCTGTTGGGCCCTGTCCAGGGCCTTCCTCAGATAGGGCCACAGTCTCACTGGACCCTCGTCTCAGCCACAAGGTTCTACTGCTATATTAATGTGCTGGGGGTAGTAGGGTCAGTTCACCTTCTCCACTGCAAAACCTTGTAAACCTAAGGAGTGCACTCTCTAAATTTTCTTGTCTCCTGCTCCGTTCAAACATAGGAAGACTTGAGGTCTTGGCCCACACCTCCCGAAAACCAGGCTCTAAAGACTTGTTCCTGCCACTGTCCAAAGTTCTCCTGGTTATGTTGCAGATGAAAATGATACCAGACGATTCAAGCTGCCATTCTACTTACAGGTGCTGGTCATAAAATTAGAATATCATCAAAAACTTGATTTATTTCAGTAATTCCATTAAAAAAGTGAAACCTGTATAATGTATACATTCATTCCACACAGACTGATATATTTCAAGTGTTTATTCCTTTTAATTTTGATGATTATAACTGACAACTAATGAAAGTCCCAAATTCAGTATCTCCGAAAATT